>QQSS02130964.1:0-16088 GCA_003687565.2 Craspedacusta sowerbii
AAAAATGATGCAGCTGGATGGCGAGCCCATAATGCAATTTGTGGCCCGGCTCAAAGCCCAAGCCGCTCTTTGCCAGTCTTCAGTGTGTTGCAACATCAAGCATGAGTGAGCATAGGACAGATGTGCCACTATCTTTGGCCTCTTTGACTTAACTTCTAGAGCTTTAAGGGCAGGCTCTGTAAACCCCGGCTCTGCAGAAAACTTGGTATACCAACGCCTTATTTGACATGGGTGACGCAAGGCAAGGTTAAAACTTTTCCTGACATAATCATATGCCTTGCTCAAATGGATCTGCAGGGCCAAGGCGAAAGACTGGAGCTCCTTGGAATATCGCTGACCTCTCCCACCTTTCTAGACCCTAACCAATCTTCTCACGAGTTCTAAAGGAACCCCTTCAATTGATTTCCTTAGTATTTCTTCCCAATTGTTAGATTTTAGCAATTCTTTCCTTTAACTGTTGACAACAATGTTCATGGAGGCAACTTTAACACACAATCGCCGAGACCGTTGCTGAGACACTTTAAATTTTGAATTCAGCACTCTGGTCCTTTCAAATAAGCACTTTAACTTCTCCTTGAGCTTTCTGGGGGATTCAGCAATGTGGTATGCGTGATCATGGGTGACAGAGAACCGAAGCTATTGGACAGGCATCTGGCTGCACATGCATCTTCTCGTTGGGTAGGCAACTTTCATTCAACATTTTTCTACAAATGACAAGGGGAAAAGTTACCAACACCAGCACTGATTGAATACCTAGAGCATCCATATGCACTGCAAACAGTTCTACTAACAATATTTTAAACATAAAGAGCCGATATGAGTCATTTAGCACAGGAAACAAGGAAAACATCAAAAGCCTTTCTACAGTGCGTACTAAAATGGTCTCGGACTTGCATAAGGTATTCACCAAGCCTACAAGTTATATACTTTCTATTTCCTACCTTTACTAAGTGCTTTGGAAATTTCTTGAATCTAGACGGCACAGCACCTTCCCGTAATTTTACTCTCTCAAAATCTCTTATTAGAAAATCTTCAAAAAAATGATCAGAGCAAATTCTGGAGTACTTCGAGGGTCTCCAGCCCTCTCTTCGAATAGCAACTAACCATTCCGCTTTTCTTTTCAGGTTCACTGGAAACCTAAAACTTATGGACTAATGCAATAAGGGTATAAAAAACAACAGGAAAAGAATCTAACCGACGACACTATCAAAAACTCAGCTGTATTATGCACATCGCATTCCGAGCGATGCTCACTGAAAATTCATGCGCGCGAAAAGTTCTTGGATTATTCTTTTTCAATGCAGATTCTTCGTCATCGCTATCATCGCTGCTGCTCCTTGGGCTGTCCTTTTTCTTTCTACGCTTTGTGCAACCGAATGCACAGCACTGCATACCCCTACTTTGCATTCTTGACTGTAGTACCAACTGTTGTAACTGCCCTTCGCTGAACTCAGACCCTGTTTTGGGTCACGGCAACATGACTGTTGTTAAAATCGCCGACTTCAGCGGACTCCGTGTAGAAACAGTAGGATGAGCAATCCAGTCTTTATTCAGATCAGTGGATTTAGTTGATCTTTTACGCTAGTCGCTGCATTCCCCGGCTCATCCAAGTTGTCTCGCCCCCGACGCGCCCTTCGGGTCTCTAGGCACGCGGCAATTAGGCTGTCCTTACCCTCCCTCGTAATTAGACGAGCGTAAAGCGTCTCCGAAGTATGAATTGGGTGTAAGTGTTAAAGCACCAATTTTTATACAGAAACTGTGGTTGAATATGTGCACTTGGGGAGATCCTCTTACTGATGAATTAACCTCCAAATGGCATAAGGTGACCCGAACTCCCAAAAGTGCGATGTGTGCAAGGCGATTATCAAGTCTGGCCCTTTCTTAACTGGGTCATTCAAGTGCGTTGCTACAGAATGCTCCAACCGCTGTCACAAGTCGTGCCTGGGATGTAAAGACAGTCAGCTTTGAACCGCTAAGAAATCTAACGCCGAGATTTCGTGGTTCTGCTCTCTTCATGGTGGAAGGACGAAAATTATAATGCCCGTGGTTCTTGTCATTCAACTGCCGATTGCAAATAAGGAGGAAAGCCGAGTGGGAAAGATGTGCGCTGTATGTGGTTACCGCCTCTACTCAGCCGAATCCTACAAATGCTGTGCTCCATCATGTGAGCAGCTCTGCCATCTTAGTACGAAGTGCAGTGGATTTACGCAAGCGAGAGGAAAGCACAGAGCGTCCACCTTATCCTCATCCTCATATCCACGTAAGTGGCTATGCCCACAACACCACGCAGAGAATGGAAAAATTTCAAACGAAGTTGCTAGCCAGCTTCCCGCTTTGAAACCTACCTCACTTGTCCAACTCAGACAAATGGGCATGACAACGACCGAGATTGAAGCTGCAAGAGAAAGATGTGCACAGTGCCACGAAATGCTCTGATCAAACGTTGTTCCCATGCATTGTAAGGGATGTGCGCAACTTTACCATGGAAAGTGCGCAGACAAGTATGCCACCAGAGAAAACTTTATCTGCTCTGAATGTGTGAATTCGTTTTTTATACCCTCTCAAGATAAATCTCCCACAGAGGATCTACGATCGGAGCCATTATCTAGTAACTTGCGCCAATCACACTCTATTCTATGGAATGCAGATGGTATCAAATCGAAATTTATTGAATTCAAAGACCGAGCTAACGCAAGTAAATTTGACGTCATCTGCATTCAGGAGTCAAAATTGCGTCAAAGTGATGATACTCCACAGTTGCAAGGCTTCGCCGCTGTCAGATGCGACCGTCAACGTGTAGCTGGAGGAGGCCTTCTCACTTACATAAAGACCGACCTTGCACTCCTGCGAATCGTTGCTAGAGACAAAAATGGTATGGAAACTCTTACTACGCGAATTTTCATCGTTAAGAGGAAGTGGATTGATGTTTGTAACGTTAACATTGCAAACACAAAGACACAAGACTCGATATTCTCGGAGACACGTCTTCTCTCAACATCCAAAGCTTTAATTGTTGGCGACTTTAATGGTCACTCCGCCTTGTGAGACCACTACCAACCCCAAGACTCACGGGGCATGCAAATTGAGGATTGGCTTCTGGACTCATGCCTTCAAGTCTTAAACGATGGTTCTCCTACCCGAGTGAGTCGTTCTACGGTGAATCAAAGCTGTCCAGACCTATCAATTGCAGGTTCAGTTCTCGCAAAAAAATCGTCCTGGATGACGGTAGAACCCATTGGCTCGTCTGACCACTCTCCAATTCTTGTAAAGATTGGAAAAACATCAAGCCTAGTTCCTGTTGCACCCCGAATCTCTCGGTGGCGCAGTAATGGAGTCGACTGGAAGAACTTTCAAGAGGAAGTCGAATGAAATGTTGGAATGTTTGCGCAAGGACTCAATCTAACTGAACGCACGAAGCGTTTCAACAAGACACTGATTGATGTTGCAACCACCGTGGTAAGGAAAGTTAAGCCAGGAAAGCAAACAAAGCAGTGCATTTCACCCCTATCCGTACTCTAATAAAGCAGAGGAATCGATTACGTCGAAACATCAGCTCAAAGCATGAGGAATGGTTAGACATGTGCCGGAAAGTGAGTGACGAAATTAATAAAGCAAAAGACGGAAAGCTGGCGCGAGCTTCTCCCTGATGCCGAACTTACGAAGAACGAAACTGCTATGTGGGACATCATTCGAAGCCGGAACGGCACTCCTGATGCAAATGCTCCAAACTAGGCGCTCAATCACAACAACCGCTTTATTACACATGCAAAAGGAAAAGCTGACATCTTTTCCAACTATTACTCGTCAGTTGCCGACTGCCGATGTCGAAGGAGGATCGGAACCTGAACCGGAATCTGCGAAAGGAAGCAAGACGTTTGACCGCTGACGACCAGTCTACGTGTTCGCTGAAGATGAAAGAACTCCGATCAGCAATAAAACGCATGAAGACAAAGGGCTCGCCGGGGCCTGATGATATGCCGCCATCTTTTCTCAAGGCTCTCGGACCGTAAGCGCTTACTGAGCTGCTTGGCATTCTCAACACCTCATTCTGATCAGGAGAGTGCCCATCCATCTGGCGCTGTGCGACTATTGTACCACTACTGAAATCTGGAAAGGATGCAAGTCTGATCTCCTCCTACCGACCAATAAGCCTGACGTCGTGTGTCGTAAAGCTGCTGGAGCGAATGATTGCAGACCGACTTAACTACCTGGCTGAGTCTAAAAGCTGGTAACATCGAATGCGGGCGGGCTTCAGGAAAAACCGGTCGTGTGAAGATCAAGTTGTGCGCATCATCCAGTCGATAGAAGACGGTTTTAAAGCCAAGCGAACGCAACGTTCGGTCTTAGCACTCCTCGATTTTTACAGGCCTACGACTGCGTTTGGAAGGCAAGACTCCTACTTTCTATGCGATAAACCGGTGTTCCCGTCCCCTTCATCTGATGGCTCCACAGCTTTCTCTCAGACCGCCGTGCTGTCGTCCATCTACAAAACACCAAGAGCCGCAGTGTCCGTCTGGTGCAAGGTCTACCACAAGGTTCGGTGTTAGCGCCCTTATTGTTTTTATTCTACATCAACAACTTAGCAAACACCCAACCAGGAGATGTTACGCCCGTTATGTTCGCTGATGACGTCTCCATCCTTGGCACGAATGCTGACAAGCAAGCTGCTGAAGTATCAGTACAGCAAGCCATCAACGTTATTGTCGAATGGAGTAAAGCGTTCAAGCTAAAGCTCAATCCCAACAAGCCACCTTTTTCTCGTCATGGTCCAACGACGCTGCTTTGACGCCAAAACTTTGCGTTGAAGACGTCCCCATTAGATTCAATCCTCACCCGCGTTTACTGGGTATCAAGCTGGCGTTATTCTACCAGCATCCTGGCTGGAAATCTACCGTTGAAGGACAAAGATAAAGCTCCATTTCCTTCCATTGAAACACCACCATAGCATCCCAGCAAAGTTTCAAGTACCAGCTCTTCATCAATAGATCTCAATCAACGAACACGCTGCATTAAGCGAAACGAGTAATAAGACAGTCAGTTGTAGATCCTCCTCCATCACATGAAAGAGTAATGGAAGTTTACAAGGATTTCAAAGTACAAGAAACATGAAAGACAACCTGACTCGGAACTACGTACTCTGCTTGCACGCCTAAGATCCGAACATCACTTCGCTCTGAAAGCCTACCACCACAGAGCCCAACCAGAAACTTCCCCAACCTGCCCATCATGCGGGGAAGGTGATCAGGACATCGTTCACTGGTTAAAGGAATGCAAGACACTTAAAGACTCCCGAGAAGAAGTATTCGGGACCGCAGAGGCATCCTTGAAACGGCTTTCCACCCGCCCACTTCAGGTCGCGTTTGCGGAGAGGACTCTGAACCTCTCTGACGACGGCTTTAACAGCTAAAGCGCCCACAGCACCAACCACGCTAGGACTTGAAACGAGAACCGAGAACGCTTTCAATTTTTTTGGAATGATTTTGCCTGTCCTTAGCACCCTAAATTTTTTACCTGTCAATCGGCAATTAGTTTTTGCGATCTTGTTTGCGGTAATTTCATTAATCTAATTGGTATGTTGTATGGGCCATTTACCGTTGACCTTCATTTCACTCAGAGTACACTACTTCAGGCGACAGTTTGACTAAAACAAGAGTTTGACTACTGCTTGTATATTGTTGTGAACTCCTAGTGGAACTTGGTTGATGTGATTAATCATGAAAGATGTGTTGTTGCATTTGGGTGTGCTTCTAGTTAAAGCCATTAAGATACTCCGGAGTATTGTCATGGAAACAAATGGTAAAGTTCTGTTGAAGATCTGTGATTCAGTGAAGTTTAAGAAGATTATTGGCACGCTTTCATTGACAGAAACATTCTTTCTTTGGCACTCTGAACATGCTGGAGGCCCAAAATTTAATTGCTTATACTCTGATATCAAAGGTTGGTGTGGCATAGTATGGTATGTGGAGAGTCTCTGTGTCTGAAGTGATATGTGCTGTGACGTTTCCATAACTCTGCTGTCTTTTGTGTGGTGGAAGTAGTTAAAGCTGTCGTTTGTGCGAAGTTATTACAAAGATATGAAACAAAAAGGTTTTGGTTTGCCTTTCATATTTGAATATGTTGTTGCAAAAGTGGTGAAATATGTTTTAGTTCAAAGAATAAGCCCAGAATCCAGTTCTAAAGTGCAGCTTCAGATAGTTCTGCAAGATGATAGTTCCTCAAATTTTCAATTTGTGAATGCGTCTGGACGCCTCGCTCAACTTAAGGACAGGAATCAAGTAAAAGATCTTCTTGCTCACCAAATTCCTGCTCATCGCCAAAAGCTTACTAAAGATTTAGAAGAAAAAAACAGGCAGGATCTTATTCATATATGCACAGTGTTTATATTGGTATTAATAGTGATGCCTTCTATGTCTTAATTCAAAATATCTTTTTCTATGTATTGAGCAGCATTTTAAAAATGTAGATGCTAATAAGGATGATGCATTAAAAGGCTTGTGGCTCAGTATCCATATTTATTAAACACCTAACAAGGTTTTCTTTATGGTTATGCAGTATTATTTATATCTTGCTATTGTTCTTGCAAGCATTCGTCTTTAATCTAGTCTTTGCCCGGAATACCATAAACCTATTTTCAAGAGGGCATGGGCTGGTTATAAGGCCGTCTTAAATACTGCATAAGAAAGATAAGACACTGCATATAGATTGTCATGTTTGAGACTTGACTGAAAAGAAATGCCTGGGCCTAGATATTGGGCATGTTTACGTGATCAAGAACTGGTGCTGGGATATGGGCTGGGCTTTACATAAGAATGTTCAGCATATTGTGATACCCAGAAGGTTAAGTATTGCAGCCATTCCTGAATGAACCAAGATTTTGTGGCAGAGATAATAGCTGAAATATATCGTAATTATGCTTGAAGTAAAAAAGGCATTGGGTTATTTATCGATTAGTCTGCAAAGCCATTATTATCGACCAGTACAATGCTATATGCCACTTGCTTTCCACCGCTGGTTTTTCTATGTGAGATTCTTCTATTTATTAATGCAGTGCTTAGATATAAATGGCTTTCATTTGTTGTGTTACTATATATGTTCTTGCTGAATCTGTTTGTTTGTTTGTTTGCTTTTTCGTCTTGGGGCTTTAGTTCTGGAGATTGCAAGAGCTGATTTTTTCTGGATAGTAGTTAACGTACACAGTGCAAACATGCTTTGAATGTCTTCAATTGTGGCTCTGTTAAATTTATGCAAGTCCAAGATAATTTCATATCGTTTACCTAGTTTAATGCCGGTTTCAACCAATGAATATCATGGCCTGTTTCAAGTTCCTTTGCGAATCAGTAGGCCTGTGATCTAAAACAGAGAAGCATGATTTGGAGCACCCGAGTTTACAATCACTACCAGCAAATGCTTCCACACTTGCAAATTTTTGTCCTTACCTAGGTGCTCCTCAACCTGAATTGTGAATTACTTGAGCTTTTGTTCAGCTGCATTCCCAATGTATTTGCAATACTGCCAAAGTTCGAACTTTTTTCTCATTATGTTTCTTGATGTTTTGGCTTTCATTGCTTTCATGATCTAACCCAGGAATGTGTTGGTTTAGCACTTTACACTGTCTTTGCCACGTGAGGTATTGCTAAAAATAAAGTCTTTGAGTTAATATCTTGGTCTGCAGAATTCTGAAAGAAAACCATGAGCTCTACCAACTTTACAAGGACCTGGTCGTTGGTGGCATAATAACTGCAGAAGAATTCTGGGAAACTCACAAGCAGGTAAGATTTCTTGTTGTTTTCATGTTGTTTTCTTACCGTTGTAAAGTAATTTTTTGGGGAGGGGAGAATGCCGTAATTCTTTGATGGCGGATAATCAGTTTCTTCCGTAATGAGTTGAATTGGTCTTCTCTGTGCGCTGTCGGATATCTTCTTGCTTTGGTTTTAACAGCAGCTATGAATAGATTTAATAGCTAGGAGATAAGCTGGGAGGCGAATGAGTTAAGGTCTTCTTCTTGCAAGACTTTGATTTTCGGCAATATCACCAAAATAATGTGTTCTAATTTTGGTGTTTTTTCTTCAAAAATAATGTCAATTCCGAGATGAGCGTCATTCGCTATGCCGAATGAGCATGCTTTTAAACCTTCTCTGACAGCTCCTGGCCTTCTCAAAGGCGAAGATACTTTGGAAAGCAAGGAGACTTATAACTAGCTTCTGTTGGCATGCAGATCTTTCCGTCCTGCATTAATTATTATACTAGGAGAAGAAAAGCAGAGAAGGTCGTACTCGTTCGCTGGGTCTGTTAGAGATCAGTTATGATAACGCACTCAACTTCTTGCATGTGCAACCGCATTGCCTGTCGCACGCGTCATGGATTTGTCTTCTGGGCCATGTAGTTGGTCCCTGATAAAACATGAGGTACTACCACAGCGATCGTTTTCAATGGCTATTTTCTTTGTAACCTGGCGAAGATATTAGTGGAGGAGGAAAATGAAAAGAGTGATGTTATAAACTAATTTTTGGCTGTTCTATTGCCACCAACGGGGGTGCGCAAATGAAAATAAAGTAATGATTTTCGTTTGTGTTCGCTTATAATTGGATCTAGAGGTGGACTTGAGGTGACGTCACGGTTTGCGTTGGTGCTGGTCGGGTGCTTCTTCCAGTTGCGATTGGTGCGATATCAATAGTAAGCAATGTTAAAACGGTTCCCGGTGCAATGACTCAAGTGAGCCAAGCAAGAGTTCTGTAGTATATTCTCCCTGTAGCTCAATAATCTCAACTTTGGTGGCCCTTAAGGCATTTATTGTTCGTAGCTCGCTGTTACTGAAGTGGCTACCATTTAATTAGATTTGATGTCAAGCAATTCAGGTATCGCAACGTGATAGTACATGGAAAAGCCTATTTTTTGTGGGCCTGTCCTCTCAAGCACCTATTGTAATATGAAGTCTGTAACTAGGCATACTGACATACGTGCACGTTCCTAACGTAAGTAATTTGTTTGTTGGTTTGTGGTGCAAAATAGCCTTGCCACCTCTGCCTGAAAACAATAATAAAATAATTGCTGAGTTGCTTTGCTTTGTAGAAGGATGATTCTGGAAAACCATGGTGTAAGCAAGATATTGGAATTTCTTCTGGTTTTCTTGTAAGTGCTTGTAATTTATGTTGCCTTGAACTGTTGTCTTATCGTCGTGAATTGCTTGACAGTGTCTTGTGTTTTCGCTGCTCTGGCTTGTTTTGAGCAACAAGACGGCTTTGCTTCTCAAAGAAGGCCGTGGGCTGAAGAAATATTCGGAGCGAGTTGTCCATGCTGGTTGAGATTTTTTTATAGCACTGTATATTTAACCTACCGTTACAGATATTGGCAGATGACTGAAAAATAGCGTCATGTATTTTGAAAAATGCAATGCCTCTTCGTAACATTGATTTTGTTGCCAAATTTTCATTCAGTCTTTAGTTGTTGGTGTGTGGAGGGTGTGGAGTTATTGATGTTTATGAGTCTTTCATTTATTTGGTTGCTTGTAAGCTTCCTTCCGGATGAGCCGATTGTCGAGCTTAAAATGGTCACATTTCATTTGCAGCCAGATCGATTTTCGTTCGCAGAAGCTAATGCACAAAACTAAAAATTTGTCAGGCAGGAAGCACGCACTCGAGCTTGAAACCGGGCAACAACGGCTATCGCCGCAAAAATAAAAATCCATCTGAATTCTGGAATCTGAACTCACCGAATTAAGAAAAAGCCCTAATGGATTGCTAAATACATCTGAAGCAGGAGGGCTCTAGTTCAGTATGGAAACGATATTCAATGCCTTGTAAATACAAACATGAAACACATACGTCCTCCAAACTGGGCAGTGGTGCGCAGAAGTCCAACAGCGGATCCATGAACTTCGCCAGCAAGCTGTCAATGAATGACACATAACAAGTCACACATGACGCTGACTGTCGGTACCATCGTATTGCTCTAGCTGATGTTGAGCCCGAGGAAGATGAGCGTAATTATTCAACTTCATGGATAGTGACAAGGAAAGATCTTCTTGTTCTCAATTACATTAAATCGTGGCCCGTTCCAAGGCACTGTGACTAATTTCTTTGGTGATAAAAAAAGCATGCTGTAATTGTGGCATTCTCCTATTTCTTGATTTCGAGATATTTTAAATGCTGTTTATTTATCTTTTCTATTCTTTTACCTTGGGGTTTGTTTGGCTGGTAAGGGTTTTTGTTTCCCAGGCAGAGCTAAAGCCCGATATGCACGGTTGCAATGAGCTTCGGTTTAATCTCACGGCTGACAGTATTGAAGCCATCTTTAGGATGTATCCTGCTGGTGAGTATGTTAGCCCGTACGCGGTTGCATGTTAACAACATTATATGATCGCTGCTTAGGGCGATTACAGGGCACGTTGCCATTGCCATCGTGCGAGCCAACATTTAAAAGCAAGTTTTACGAAGTGCCTCACCTGCTAGGGATTAGGGGCTCCAACTTGAGTGTTCTCTGTTTGTACACGTCACATTGACTATATTCTCGTTCAGAAAAGGCATGGAAGTTTTACCTTTGTTTTGTCCTTACGGGAAGAGGTTTTCAAAAACGTCTGATCCTCATTCGCCTTGAAATTCTCGTTTTGTAGTAAAGAAACGCTACATGGAAACTGTTCCCCACGAGGTGAGCGTGATTGATGAAATATAGGCTTTTTGATCAGTTGATTGTATGAGAGCAGGGAAGTAGTTTTGGAGTTAAATTCCTAGTTGAAGCGTGGCATTAGGTCGGCAAGTCCTCTATTTTGTGCTTGCAAATACAGCGTCCATGCAACTTCGTTATAGAAGCCAGCGGCCAAATTATTTAAAGATTTTCTCAAGCCTTTCTATAATTGTACAGTGTTGTGCAAATCAAATATTGTCGTGCGTGCAATAAAGCTCGTCGTAGAGAGCGCATTTTCATTTCGACTTAGAGCTTAAGTGAGTTGCTATTGCCTATCGCAGTTAAATTGTGATATGGATGTGTCTTAGCCCTAAGTAGAAATTACACTATTTGAAAAGCTAATATGACGAGGTTTTGTTTTAATGTGCCTTTTATTGTTCAGCCTTTTTCATTTTTATTTGTAGTTCTTCTAGTGGTTAATGAATCTATTCTTTTGTTGTTAATATTTAACATTGCTACAAGGGGCTAGTGTATTAGCTACTTGCGACATCATCAAACTGCTAGACCCATAGCTGTTGAAACCGTTAGCTATATTTGTAAAATTTTGTATTTAACCTATGATATTATAGTAGTGCGAATACCTAATAATTTTTTTTGGGGACTCTCCTTCCCAAATAAGCTCTGTTATGAAGAGCGCTCCTTCCCAACTAGCTATCCAATACCACTATCTTACTGGAGTTAATTTTTAGCTTGCTATCTGGGAGAAATAACATTTAAGTTGTGCATTGAAATTTTGGTATGTTATCGTATGCGTTAATTATGAATCAAAATTAAAATGACTGCTTACAAATTTCTGGTTGGCAAGGAGATTTGGTCGGGAAAAAGTGGAGTGACCCCTTCAACGTGACCAAGATTTGATAGTTTTGATCAGTTCGATAAGTTTATTAATTTTGATAAACAAACTGCTGCGGTCTCACTGTCTGTCAACATGCCTAAACTGAGGTGTTAGCAGTCAGAACTTGGAAATAAGTTTTTTTTTCTTAGGTTAGAACTAAATATTTCGAATTTCGTGCATTTCTATGCCCTGTTTAAAACATCTATGAGTATTAGATGAGGTGGAATTGCATTATAAAATAATATTTCTGTGTTTGAAAGCGGTCTGGATTGAGCATAATAAATAGCTAATAGGATCTCTAAGGTCGCCTGAGATGTTTGCCAGATGTGATCTCACGCACTTGGGATGCAAGTCCATCCGGAGTTAGCGTAGTTTTTGGTGTACTCGGTCTGTGTCTGTTTCATTATCGTTATTTTATGGTCGCTGTTTTTTTTTTCATTCAGGTGACAGAAAAGGAATTCTGGACTCAGTTCTTTCAGTCGCAACACTTTCATCGAGACAGGTTTTCCAAATCTGCTTCTTCCAAAGATCCTTTTGGAGACTGCGCGAAAAAAGACGAGCTTGGTAAGTATTCCGTGAAAATGAACTATGGCTAGTACTGGTTATAGGAAATGCGTACCAGTATTGCCTTGTTTATTATTATTTTATTGCGATTGGTGTGGAGATACTCGCTGTTCTTGGGAATAAAGCTTTGTTACTAACGCTTCTGGTATTGTAGTTGCAAATTATTGTTCTGCAGTTAGAGGTTGGTTTGTTGTGGAGCAGCTCTGCTGTGCAGCAGCCACTTTATGATTCTAATAATGTTTTGTCTTGGCATATTGAAAATTTCAAATTGCTGTCCATCTGTGTGCGCGTTTTGTTCGCCGCACGTCTACCAGTGCTTGATCATATAATACATTCCCTATTATGGAATCTCGAACCATATCTCGGTTTTATATTTTAGTTTTGATTTGCGTTTTTTTCTTTTTGCTAATGATTGATAACTATATGCTTTAGAAGCGGGCCACGATGTAGTTGAGAACAAGGAGATCTTTCCTTGTCAGGATCCATGAAGTTGAATAATTATGCTGATCTTCCTCGGGCTCAACATTTTTTTTGTGTCATTCAGAACAGTTTGACAGCTTGCTGGCGAAGTTCATGGATCCGCTGTTGGACTTCAGCTCACCACTCCCCAATTTGGAGGATGTATGTGTTTCATGTTTGTGTTTATATGGCATTGAATACCGTTTCCAAAGTGAACTGGAGCTCTCCTACTTCATAAGTATTTTAGCAATCTATTAAGGCTTTTACTTAATTCGGTGAGTTCAGATTCCAGAATTCAGATGGATTTTCGTTTTTGCGGCGATAGCCTTTGTTGCCCGGCTTCAAGCTCGAGTGTGTGCTTCCTGTCTGACAAATTTTTAGCCCTGTCTATTAGCTTTTGGTCTTGGAAGACGCACTCAAACCTTGTATTGATACATTTTTTGGTCACATTGTTTATCCTAGGGTTACGGAGGCTACAGGCCGAAAGACAATCGATCTGCCAACGAACCACTTATAAAACAATTTAATCAACAAAGCCTGATGGTCTTACAAAACACTGTAAAGAGGTAAATGGAATACGGGTTGAAAGGAATCATCATATTGTGGTAAGAGTTCATATTAGAAAGGAGCTTAGGCAACATGTGCAAGTGCATTTGTGGCTTGGAGCCATGGGAGTATCGTAATGATCGAGTGTTCGATACGTTTGGTACAGCAATGAATAGATCGCCAACCTTAGGTATTGGTCAGCAACTAGTATGCAAGAGACCACTTTCTATTGCTCGTACCGGGTGCGCTTTGTAAGTCGTCTACGTGCTCTTCTCTGCGCAATAAGTTCTTATCGCTCTGCGCATTATCTCGTGAATGCTTGCGCAGCCTTCTCACGAATGCTAGCTCATCAGTTTAGCCTACCTGCAAAAAAAGAAACTGCCGTCGTGTGCAAGCACATGAGCTTGTTTCTATACAACCCAACAGTTCATCTTCTGGATGACCAGATGGCTGATCGTGTGCGACGGTTCTGCTATATGCGTTGCATGTGGTAAAAAGGCAGCATTGTACAAGAAATTCTTTTGTTTGTAATGTGTGACATTTCACTCAAAGAAAGCTTGTTCCTATAAGAATTTACAAGTTGTAGCTCGTCACCATACCAGATGATCACCTGCTAGCAACGTCTTTCTTATCAATGAACCATCCTTGTTATTATGGTGATGTTATTTTGTTTATCGTGACTGCCGCTGTGCTGCATGTCATTTTCTAACGTCATACTCGATTTATCCTATGCTTGTGCACCAACGCTTTTGCTCTTGTTTTTTTTTTTTTTTTTAAGTTATAGTCCTCCTTGCAAGTCTAACTTATATGTGAATTTAGCATATGCTGTACTTTAGGAGGGTGGCACAGGGTCAGCTTGATGATTATGTTCAGTTGATGGCGCCTTGCAAGCTTCTTTTGGAGCTATGAGCGGTTTCCGGCGATAGGAATTGCTGATGGGAAATTTGCGCGATTTGGCTCTTCTTTTTTTGTGCGCCAGGTAGCGATGTCCGATTGTTCTTGATCGTCCGTCATCGCCGATACTGTCGCTGAACTCGACATAGATCTGTTTTGCAGTATTTTAGTATTGTTTGATGCAACTACTCTAGAATTATTCTGTTTGACCGCGTTTTATGTTTTCTTGACCCGTGCTTTTCATCTCTGCAGGCCTTCGCAATCGTGCGCCATCCCTGACTCGTCTAGTGATGAAGGACATAGAAAAGTAAGAATTTCTCTCTTTCAGATTCATTCAGTGTTTGCATTCCGCCATTATTTAACGCAAGTTTGTAAAAATTCACACTAAATCACATAATATTGCTTGACTTTTAGAGGATTCGGTTGGCTGTAGAATACAGTGAGCTGCACGATGAAGAGGATTCAGCGCCTCCTGTTCTAAAAATCCTCGAAGTCGATAAATTTTCCCATACAACAAGCACTTGGGAATCATCCAATGGGAATATGGTGTGGATCTAGTTAATTTCGTGGTTTCTAACCAAATGTTCTCTGCCGTCATGATAGAAGCTTCTGCTTTTGTACGTAGCCTTCTCTTGACCTCATACGAATGTCCGTCGGGATTCTTCTTTTCATGAAGCCACATCTCAGCTAGACACATAGATTTGTGTGCTTGGTGTTTTTTTTTTCTTTGCTATGGTGTTTTTTGTTGTTTTTGGCTGTATTAATTTATTTTTCCTTGCGCTTTTGGTGTTATAGAATGGTCACCGGGCAAGCGGCCTCGGATCTAAAGACTTCCAAACTAAATTGTCGCAATGGATACCCTCTCTGCAAACGGTATTTATTATCTGCTTTATTTGTATAACCTCCATTTTGGTTAAAAAAAATAACAGTTGGTAGAAATGTGTTTTTTGTTGTCTATATATGTTCTTTCGTAGTGCCATATCTTACAGAATTTTTTCTTGCCGCTTGTTTCATGTAACCTTTGGTATTTCTCGTAGGTCTTATCTCCGGAAAAAGCGAGCGGCGTGATAGCGTCTTTTGGGCAAGGCGAGAAATGGGCGCATGAGGAAAGTGGCACGACAGGTCAGGGTTCGTGAACCTTCGGCCAGTCTCTGATTGCGAATGCTCCAGGCTTAGTTCTGCCGCATGCAAGTTCATCTTGCAATTAACGTTTTTAGGCTCAAAGTAATATTAACTGTCTGTGTGCATGTATGTCTTTGTGTGTGTTTTTGGTTTTCTAATACTCGGAAGGCATTCGAAAAACACCGCAAAAAATTGCTCCTGTCCCAACTTGCAATTGCTTCTTTTAGAAGACCCAGGAGGTGCTAAAGACGAGTTGAAGAAGACATATATAGCTCTGTGTGAGCTGCTACGGCACTTCTGGTCTTGTTTTCCAGTGGTTTCTCCGCATCTTGAAGAGAAGGTAGTATCGTTGCAATTTTACTTTCTGGTCTTTCGTTCAAGGCTTATGTATTGGTCATGTTTGATTTCGTGCCCGTGATAGGTGCGTTATGACAGGTCTATTTGTTTAGGTTGCTCGAATGGCTTCGTGCTTGGAAAAGTTTCGTGACACAAGACTTATAA
Organism: Craspedacusta sowerbii; assembly: GCA_003687565.2. Classification (NCBI taxonomy): domain Eukaryota; kingdom Metazoa; phylum Cnidaria; class Hydrozoa; order Limnomedusae; family Olindiidae; genus Craspedacusta; species Craspedacusta sowerbii. The sequence continues at coordinate 15,602 of QQSS02130964.1, forward strand.
ATTTTCAATCTTCCTTGACAGCTGGATCTGAACAGGTAAAGATGCTTGTGATTATGATTGATTTGTTTTCGTATAGTAAATCTGCTTTGTATTGACTTTCCTTCGGTAGTTTTTTTTTCCCGATTTCGTACGTTGATCGCCAAGGCTTAATACCAAATGTGTTTTCGCGGCATTCTGCTCCACTGGGTTGTTTACTGTTTGTCAGCATGCACGCAAAGAAGATCTTATCACTATGTGGTCTTGGCTTATTGTCCTGAGTAAAAGCCTGTTCAGCGTGCTCAAAATATGCTACTAATCGATATTTATCGATTGGCCGGAAAAAATGAAAGGCATATATATATATATGTACCTTTCATTTTTTACCTACATATATATATATATATATATATATATATGTAGGTAGGTAGGTTGATAGGTAGGTAGATAGGTAGGTAGGTAGGTAGGTAGGTAGGTAGGTAGGTAGGTAGGTAGGTAGGTAGGTAGGTAG
>QQSS02131075.1:0-36004 GCA_003687565.2 Craspedacusta sowerbii
CCCAGCCCCAACCCCAACCCCACCCCCAACCCCAACCCCAACCCCAACCCCAACCCCAACCCCAACCCCAACCCCCTTTGGACTTCGGCGGATACAAGAATACTTATACATTAAAACAATTAAATACTTGAGAACATTGTAAGGTTTTTAATGCAATGTATAAAATTTCTAAACAGCTATTGTTAATTTTGCAATTCACATTTCTTCAATAAAAAATAAACAACTAATACTGAACTCACAATTTCACAGCTCGATAATCATTGGGGATGAATAGGCCTTAGTGTTGCTCACGTATGATAAGTGCGAACTTGTTTAGTGTACTTAAAGATTGAGCATCCTGATGAATTTAATAATAATAATCGAGTACAAGCCAGAGCCCTCCGAGTGTGTCACATTGTATTCAAAGTGATGTTATTCATTTCTATCAAATCTTCCGAGGAGGAATGGCAAGTCCTTTCTTTAAGGTGCGCTGAAGAGGTGCAGAATTAAATTTAAACCGAATTAAGTCGTGAAATCGCTTATCCGTTTTCCTTGATAATCGATAGGCCTCTGGTCTTAACTCATATAATCGATAGGCCTCTGGTCTTAACTCTCGTAAGCTCTCCACTCAGGCTAACAGAAAAAACGGTGGTCAACAATAAACAAAACTCATCGTTGAATTTGAAATTTATTGAGTCTGTTGGGCAGTACAGCGTCCTAATGCATTAAATTGTGAAAATTGATGTAGTAATTCATAATTCTTCAAAATAAAAAAATTTTAGGTTTTTAAAAAATATTTGAATTTTTTAAAAATTTAAGTTTTTTCGTTTATTAAAAATTCCTAATCTTTTACTGTTCATTTGATTTAAATCTATTTGAAATGATGATTTATTTATTGGCGTCAACAGGGGAGTCAAAGGATTTAATAATTACCATAACCACCAAAATAAAGCCAGATGCGTATACCTATGCATTCAATGCCAAATTTGACTCACTTGATTATACAATGACTGCCGATACTGGATCCAATATTTTAGTGGCAAAGGGATGGGATTGTCCTGGCTAACCGCTTGCCAAGATAAAAGTGGCTAAGAATCCCAATTGCAAAAAAACAACTAAATAGGATTTGTATATTTAATATGGCCAGGGTAAAATTTATGGGGAGTACTGCATTGTCAAGTTGAAATTTCAAAATTCTGAATAAAAGCCAGTTAAAGCTGGCATCTTTAATAAGTGTTAAAAATCGATGCAGCCTGTTCAGGGCGTTGCAGGATTTTTTTTTTAAAAGGCTGTTTTATGGAAGTTATTAGAAATGCCAAACTTATAACACAGTATTAATTTTCCGTCATTAATACTTAGCCTACGGGAAGATTGATTTTGGGAGACGCAGCGCTTATTTAAATTGACTACACAAAGCCTTTGTTCAACGGAAAGTTTACTGGACATAGTCATTATCTATTTCCTCTTAAATAAATAATTACCGGATCGATATCAAAGGCGTACAAGAATCTATTTGTTTTAATTGACACAGCAAACTCCCTTACTTACATCCCAGTCTAGTCCTTGAAGGCTCTTTTAGTTTAAGTCAAAAAAGTAGTCGTTAAAAAGGATCTGTGTGATATTTATAGTAGAAGTAAAGAAAATCTCCAAGTTTCTTCTCAGAGGCAGAGACATAAATTGTATTGAAGAAATCATTGATTCTTGGCAGCAGGCGTCTTCAAATTTGACTTAATTGAAAAATCAATGAAAAAAATAAAAGAGGAAGTCGATAGACTGGGAAGGACTCAGTTTTTTGTTGAGCCTGCTGAGAATTAGGAAAAGTCTCTCTAAGAAAATATAATTCATTCAGGCAAGCATTTCCTTGAGGCCAGGAGAGAATAATTGAAATTAGACTTGCTCCATGGACATAAATTCGACCTAAAATAGTCAGTGAGGGCCAAGGAAAAGGCAGGATTCTACTGCAAGATATGCAAGTAACTTTTAAATTTTCATTCATTCGATTCTTAGTCCTCGACTTATTCCCATTACTAATCGCGCAGCAAAAGCAGATTTTACATGTTCAGTCTCTCCTAAACAAACATGTCTTCGAAACTGCAACCAGTTTTCTCATACTTTCTTTAATAATCTTGAAAGTTCGACTAGGGAATCAGGCACTGATCCAAGCCTTGCTCGATCACAGATTGCTATAAATCTTGGCAGATGAAGACCAGTTCAATGCGTTTATCACCGAAAGGCTTTTCAAAATATTTTTCTATGAACTTGCTGAAACTAGGTAGTTCTTATTTGTTATCCACCCAATTGGATCTTGGCATCTAACAGTACCAGGGCTTCTCGAGGTTGTAGTATATTTTCGATCCAGCTTTGTGGAAGATGAATTAAAACTTCGGATGGCATGCCAGCCAAAAAAATCCTTTCGCTCTTGTAACTTTGTTCCAGAAAGGCCAGAATTTCTAATTATTAAAAAGGTCCCATAACTTATGTGGCTAAAAGGGTCTTCTTCTACGATAAACAAAACTAGAAATTCTGAATTTTACTGTCTACGGAATATCCTCGATCTTTTATCGCTCTGCAATCCAATGACTCTAAATCTAGGATTTTTGGAGGTCGAATAGTTTTTGAAAGATTTTCTAGAGTGGGACATTAGATTTGTGGGTTGTTATAATACAGCAGTTAGGATTCAGTCCCCTGACAGTTAGAATGACCGATTAAAGAGTCTTAGCATCTACCAAGTCTATTTTATTTACGAGGACTGTATTCGCTATTTCGAGTTGACCGATCATTAGGTCAGCTAGGCTAGCTTCCTCCTCATTCTGGTTCTTTCTTTTCTTGAAATTTTGTGTCTTTTCTTAAGCAAGTTCGGAAGATTTGATGTTCTACCAAAAGTTTAAAGCATCAACAACAGTGACCATATTGATTACTTAGGCATATTTGGGAATTCCTTCAGTGTATACGAAAGCCTGGGCTACGGGCATAGGAGTTGAAACTCCAGTGGCCTCGATAATGAGATAATCGAATTTCTTGGATTTAGCAATTTTCTTGACGGATTTTATCATATCTTACTTTAGGGTGCAACATACACAGCCTCCCTTCATTTCAATGATGTCCTTTCCTTTGTTTATAATCAATCTGTCATTTCTCACCAGATCAGTGTCAATGTCGATTTCAGAAACATCGTTAAGAATTATGGAAATTCGTTAGCAATCTTTGCTTCCGAGTATTCTCCTTATCAACGTGGTCTTGCCAGACCCCAAAAATCCCGAAAGCACAATGACCTTCAACTTTTATTTCAACATTATTTTGATTATGAATTTTGTGTGATTGCTGTATTAAAGCCGGAATACAGACCTTTGACATTAAAAATATTCAAAATTCACACTAAAAACGATTTCCTTTGAAGATGTCCTTATCAGCTTACTTATCAGCTGATAAGCGAGCATGATGGTCAATTTGGACTGATTGCAGTAGTGAAAGTCGATCCGCAATTTGATCGAAGATAATTTTTAAAAAAGCGAGTCATGAGCTTTTTCAATTAAATCGGATTAATTAAAATATTAAATTTGATGAAGAATAAACAACCAATGCAGATGATCGGTATAATCTGGCTAGTGAGTCCTTCAGACCTTCTGATCCCCTCTCAAAATTAACATTTTAACATAAGAATGATATTCATTGTAAGGCCGACCCTTTCCTTCAGATCACCAATTACAGCCTAACGAAACATATTCCCGTGCCAAATCTTACAATTTTCCTTTATTTTTTAATTTGCCAAATTTTGGTTTTTCTAAGGTTCGAATTTCCTTGTAAAAACTCCAAGTTTCTTCTCAGAGGCAGAGACATAAATTGTATTGAATAAATCATTGATTCTTGGCAGCAGGCGTCTTCTAATTTGACTTAATTGAAAAATCAATGAAAAAAATAAAAGAGGAAGTCGATAGACTGGGAAGGACTCAGTTTTTTGTTGAGCCTGCTGAGAATTAGGAAAAGTCTCTCTAAGAAAATATAATTCATTCAGGCAAGCATTTCCTTGAGGCCAGGAGAGAATAATTGAAATTAGACTTGCTCCATGGACATAAATTCGACCTAAAATAGTCAGTGAGGGCCAAAGAAAAGGCAGGATTCTACTGCAAGATATGCAAGTAGCTTTACAGAGACAGTAAAAATTTCACTCACCATCTGAATAGCAGATAACATAATCAAAAGTTGTCGATGAGTCTTAATGTAAAAAAAAGCACAGCAGCCGACATCCGAGCAAAATTAAAGCGAATGAGGAAGCGCAGCCGTGATATTTAATAAGTGCGCACCTGATATAATATTTTAAATAATATGCAAATTGGTGCGAAGCTTGGCGTTTTATGGCAATATGCCAGACTAGCCTGGACGATGTTCTACATCTTCTATCCGTTCATCATAACGACAATCATCACAGACATTGTCAGGGGTCGAAAGCACCAAGTTCACTATAACTGGTCCAAAGCTGTCTGTAACTACTTCAATTTGAAGATCAAAAATGTGGGTACTCAGCCTAAACATGATGAAGGGCGAGTAATGTACCTGTTCAACCACCGCTCAATGGCAGACTTCTTTATCCACGACACAATACTCGAAGGCACAGCGAGCTTCCTCTCCAGATATCTCGTGGGCATGATATTCTGGACAGCCCTTCTGTTCTACGAGAGCATTTGGTTCTTCAAGAGGGGAGTTCAACGTGACTTCAAACTCTTTTACGAGTGGCTTGACAAAAAGTTTGTACTGTCCAACAGGAAACATTTACTTGTCTACCCAGAGGGCCATCGTATGCAGAAGAGTCTTAAGCCAGGAAAGCTTAAGTACGGGATGATCAAATACGCCTTCGCCAGAGGTATCACCGTCCAAATAAGTATCTGCTTTGGCAATGATAAGGCCTGCTGCGAAAACCCGCCAATCGTTAATCGGTAGGGCACAGACATCTTCTATTCATTCGACAAGCCCATAAACCCAAAATAGTTCGAGACCGAGGAAGAGTTCGTAAAGGAGGTGTAGAATAGGTTCTACAACAAATTCGAGTAAACCTTGCAGTTTTACAAAGCTACTTTATGATTGATGATAAAACATGGAGCAGTGGGGATTTGAACCCCAGGCCTCTTGAATGCGAACCAAGCGCTCTACCAACTGAGCTACTACCCCCATAATCTAATCACCTCCATATCTAATATGAATATAATCAGATACTCAAAAGCTCTCTTAAAGAAGGTTCAAAACTAAATGGACAAGGCCGAAAAACACTACAATATTATAAAGAAGTTTTACATCCTGCTAATCTCGTTCAACTGTTATAATATGAGAGACTACCTCAGTTAAGTTGCGATCTTGAAGGATATCCAGTAGCAAATCAAGTTAGACATTTAGATATAAAAGAAAAGATGAAGGTTCAATCTGGTATCTGAATGCCTAGTTTGTTCAGTCCATATTTCGGAATAAGCTATGCGTCGATCAGCGTCTTCACCTGCTTGAAAATTTGTGTTATCGTCTTCGATAAGGATTCGATCCGCTCATCAGGCAGGCTGTATATTTTGCAGTAGTCTCCCACTAACTTTCTCACTTCCTTGGTAGGGATCAGTAGCATCAGCATGTAGTTACAGACAGTCATCAGCAGATTTAGCTTTAGATTTCCTTCCCTCTCGACAGTCTAAGCCACAGTCTATGCAATTAGACTCTTAGCAAAATTTTTCCTCTCCTCATAGAACGATTCAATTATCAAAGCTTCCCAGAAGACATGATTCTTCCAGCAGTCCAAATTTAGCAGCTAATTTATCATCTGGTACCTCAGTTTGGTCTACCCATACTCGATGGTTTTGAAGTATATTGTTGAAAAATTAAGCAGTTTTCTTATCAAATACACTCGGCTTTAAATTTATGAGAACTCGATTAGTCCTTTAATTAGATTGGTGAGGCCTGCCATCTCGGAGTCCAGCAGCTATTGCCGGTTGATTTGTTGTGTCCTTATCTTTATGAAAGAGTAAATCACTGCAGGAGACACCTCCTTACACAAATTACCTAAGCTCTAAATTTGAGCCTGTTCTAAGCTATTCTTAAGCGAAGCTTAAACGATATCAGCCAGCAGCTCTAACTTTTTATCGTTGGATTCGACCTGCTTGGCGTACAGACCTGATATAAATTATTTGAGGTCTTTGCTATTCTATTATTCTAGGAAACGTGATAACTAAAGGCTATCGATATTCAGCAGTGAGACAGTGACAAAATTCTTTGAGAGTGATTCAATTGAGTGTCGAGACTTAAGTTGGCTGGACTCTCTGAATAGCTAAGCTCGGATGGATTAGACCTACTTGGTCGAGTCAAGAATCTAAAGCTGCTTGCTGATAGAATCAATGTCATATTATAGATTTTTAAGCATGGAGGTCTGGAAGACTAGGAATTTCATTACAATGTCCTGCATCAAGTTTAACCGGTTGGCCTCCATTTTTTAGAGACCTGCAGTGATACTTTAGAATTGTTTTGGGTAGCTTTGAAGGCAGCTATTATAGTCGCTAATTGCTTTTTAAAGGAAATTAAGCTAATCCTTGAGCTCTTTGTTGACTGAGCTGACTTTCTCTTGGCTTTTTAGCCTTTTCTATGGCGTGATATCTGAAGTTAGCCAAAGCGGCTAGTTCAGAAGAGCGACTCGCTTATATTATTTTTAGTTCTGAGTAAATCTATTTCTACTTTTCTCGAGGAGGCTTTTTTTATTATCGAGGTCGTTCTAAAGACCTCTGAATTATTCGTTGAGCTTCTTTTGCTCGTTGGCATGGTCGTTTAGGAAGGTCCTAATCATAATTTGGACTTAGTCTCTTAGACTCTATGATAGGATTTTACTTTGCTCGGCACGATGGTGATGATCTGAAATAAAAGCTGAAAATACTATGGCGGCCATGCCTGATTTGCGGTCCGGCCTATTCACCATACTTGCTATCTTGTAGAGTCCCTTGGAATATATTTCTTAGAGCTTAATTCTTTAGACCACGGCAGCAGCGAACTCTTAAAGTTATTTTCTATTATCAGTAGTAAGCCGATTAATCTTGTTATAATAGTCAAAGATGTTTAGGCATTCAGTCATTTTAATATGGAAAAATATTAAAAATTAGAGTGTCTCGGCAGTGGAACATTCGGTGAAGTATTCAAATGTGTGAATCGAGCTACAGGCTAAATAGTAGCCACCAAAATCCTCAGGAAAAAATTTAAAAATTGGGATGATTGCCTCTAATTGGCGGAAGTAAAAGCACTTAGGAAATTAGTCCATCCCGGAATAGTAAAGCTGAAATAGCTTATCTTGGTCAAAGACTAAGTCAATATGATCTTCTAATACCACAATAAAGATCTTTTAAATTACTATAAAAGCTCCAAAGAGCCGATTTCTGAGGCTGAGCTAGTGTAATTTGCTAAGCAGCTTGCATAGACTCTGGCGTTCGTACATAAAAATGGATTTTTCCACAGGGACATTAAACCTTAGAATATTTTAGTCACTGAGTAAAAGAAAATAAAGATTATCGATTTCGGAATAGCGAAGGAGATAAGATCGAAACCACCCTTCACTGATTATATAAGCACAAGATGGTACAGAGCACCTGAGGTATTGTTGAAAAGTGTGCAGTATTCAGGTGCTATCGATGTTTTTGCCTACGCTTGTGTTTTAGCTGAACTTATTCTTCTAAAACCTTTATTTTCAGGGGCATCTTAATTAGATCAATTAACCAAGATCTTAACTCTAATGGGAACCCCTACAAAAGAGGACTGGGCATAGGGTTATAAATTAGCCACAATCAAAGGATTCACACTTCCATATTTTTAGAATTCAAATGGCTTAAGGAATATATTCCAAAATTTATCGGCCAAGACTATCAACTTCTTCTAACAATGCCTGCAAGTCGATCCTCGAAAGCGGCCGAGTTTCTCTGCCCTCCTTAACCACTAAATTTTTAAAGCCGACAAATCATAATTCCTAAAAAACAAAACAAAAAGTTTTACTTCGATAAAAATCTAACGATCACTGAGCAGCTACAAAAAGGACGATGAAAAATTAAATTACGATGTCAAATAATTCAACAAATCATCTCTGAAGGATCGATTAACAAGGAATATCGAGACTCCTCGCAAATCAGGATTAGGGCTGATGGCCTTAGAGGTAATACGAAAGAGATATTGACTCACTCAAAATATTTTTCCCACTCATAAAGCCCATCGACTTTTTGCCCCTCGAATTAGCGCTGAACAAATAATTCATATTTTTTACCTTAATTCATTAGGTATTTTAGTTATTATTTGTTGATTGAATTGTGCTTGCGGGGGATGAAAGGAGGCTGCAGAGCTTTGGCATGCAGCTGCTCAAAATCAAATCCTTGGAACCACCTGCTATTCATCAGGGCTTGATAAGATCCTCCAAGCCTCGCCTAAGGGACTTTATTGATCAACTGTGTCAACAGTTTTTTTGTCTATTTATCTGAAAAAAAAGAGGGATAATTTAAATTTTTATTTAGTATTTATTAGTATACCTCGAAAGGGTCCTAAGTATCTTGGGCGAATGGGAGGCTGCCGCACATGAATTCATAGAGGCAGATGCCGATTGACCAGAGGTCTACCATCAGTCCGTATCCTTTCCCAGATATTATTTAAGGGGCCATGTAATGAGGCGTGCCTATGATAGTAAATGTCCTGTTAGTTTTTCCAGTTTGAGTGCCGAGACATTTGGCAGTCCCCATATCAATTAACTTGGGATAGCCTCTTTAATCGACAATAATATTCTAAGGCTTGATATCACGATGGACTATCTTCATATCATGGAGATAATAAATTGCAAGCAAAATGGAAGCAATATAGAACCTACTCTAAGTAAATGTGAGCAGGCCGATTTACCTGATAATGTAGTACAACTAAGTGCCGTTGATGAATTCAGTCACGAAGTAAATATTATAACTGTCGATAAAAGTGCAGTAGTACTAAACAATAAACGGGTGGTCGCATATCTAAAGTGTTTTCTTCTAATTAATAATGTGTTGTTGGATTGTAAGGATTTCGACCTGATTTTTTAGAACACATTTAACAGCATAAAGTTTTTTATCGATCTGATTGTGCGCAAGAAACACTTTTCCAAACTGCCCAGATCCCAGCCTCTTCATAAAAATGAAATCCTAAAGTTTGATATTGAAAATGTCCTTAAGAGTTTTTTCTTCTCTTTATTTGACTTTGAAGGTGGATGAATTGAATATTTATTGCAATTTAACTGCCTAAATTTCAGCTATCTAGCAGTCCTAGGATGTAAGGATATTGAAATTTATAGATTTAGGGGCAAACGATTTGATTATCTAGAAGCCGAATATTTTATACTATTAGGCTAGGACCCTGTCCTCCTCGTTTATTAAGTTGCCTTTAGATGTTAGGTAGAATGACTTAAGTATTTCTTATTTGCGAAGAATAATCTACCCTTTTTTCCTTGCCGAAAGTTTTACATATCCCATAAGCCGATCCAGCTGCATTTTGTTCAGCCCTCTTATGTTCTAATTAGTTTAGAAAGCCCAGCGGATTCTGTTGATAGTTATTATTTTTGATACTTTGTCACCTATTACGCTTATTATTGATTATCTGCTGATTGATAGGCATTAGACGTTTGTAAAAGCAGTGACTGTCATCGTTCTTTTGCTATTTTATGTATGCAGAGCTTGTTAGCCGAAGCACTCCATGGCATTCATCTTCTTGATCTCCTTTCCTTAGTACGAAATGACTACAGTGCCCTACTTGATTATGTAGTAAGAATTGGCAATTTACCCTTCAAGGACAATATGGTCCCCTATTTGATACTTCTAAAAATGAGCTATGTTTGCAATAGACTCCTTCTGGCCCTAAGTCATAAAGTCAAAAAGTTTAATTTTTTTAAGAATTTATAAAATTTCTTTAAAATTTCGGGAGGATATCTATTATACTGCTTTCTTGAATTGGTGGCGGCTGATTGCCCAGAAGCTTGAAAGTTAAATAGTCTTGATAGAGGCGGATCTAGGAACCCCATACAAGAGTGCTAACTAGCCAAATGTACTCCCTGGAATTAATTTTTTTTTTAGTTGATCATTGACGTAGACTTAACATTCTCCTTTTTCTAGAATAAAAAACGTGGTAGCCTTGTCCCCCTGTTTAAAAAGAAATGTTTTTTAGTTACACTAACAATAAAACATCTGCCTGGCAATCTCCTATTTTTAGACCAAAGTAAGTTGCGAGAATAAGAAATGGTTAGTCAAGCTCTTAAGTATAAACGGAATATCCGCCTTCTGAATGGTCTTTTCGATGATCTATATTTTTTCGTATATCTTCTGATTCTCTTCTTGGTTACCGACCAAAACCTTTAGCTTATTATCTTTGCGCTTGATATTTTTCTCAATGTTCTTTTGAACTTCCGCTTAAACTGCCTTCGAGTCCTAATGAGAACCTCCTTAAAATATTCCTATACAATTAGAACCCATTTAATAGTTATTTTAACAATCAACTTTGCATAGTCATAATTATTCATATTTTCGATTGGTTGAGGTAACGCTCGATAACTGTCGATGTCAGTTATGGTTGAGAACTTCCTTGCTGGCCTTAGGCACGAATGCTAACGACTGTTAAATGAGACAAAGTGGTTGTCATTCCTCCAGTAGTCTAGTTGAGTTTCCAAACACGCCATGGATCGCTAAATGGTAACTTCAACTCCTATCTTAGTCGGTTCACCCACTTAATTGTCCCTGTGATCGGCACTTGAGCAGAGGCGTCTCCACTCATAACCAGCACTCTATATCTGTTTTATAGTAAGGTGTAATGTATAAAATAGCTTGAAAAAGGACTTTTTTTATAAGAGAATTTGATTTTAGTGGAGCAGGGACTCCACTGACCGTTGGTGGATGCGTGGAAAGCCTTGCGAGTGAAATAATTATTCATGAAAGTGAAGATTCCTAAGTAGTCTTAGCAGACTGGATGCTATTGATTGATATCATGCTAGTAGCAGCGCTCATAAATGTTTTACAGAGATGTCTTAGTTGAGTTAAACTGTCCAGCCATGTGATAAACCAAATTCTGGCATCTCTCGGAGAGATAGCCGAAGACGCAGGCTACTCTGAACTGGTTAAATTGTTATTGATTGAAATAGAATCTATTGTAGAGGTATTAAATAGTGTGGTAGCTAAGTCCAGTCTAACCGACAGCAAAGCATTAATCGGGTGTGGTACAAGGATTGCTAAGGATCACTCCTGCTAGATTGAAGCGCTCTTCTTGGGCAGTTTATTATTTGCGGTTGTAGTTGTGAATCTCGACTGCAAGGTAGGGGACAGTGACACCTGCGTACCCTTACCCGGATAGGTAGATTTGATTGGGCCTGAATTTAGGGAATTTGAGGAAGAAAGAGTAGAGGGCATTGAGGTTGTCACTAGCAACTTTTTAATCATTCAATTATGAAGTGTCCTATTTGGAGAAGCCTACACCTCCAGGACTCTCGATGAATAGCAGATTGGCTCTCTTATTCCAGCTATTAGGGTTTAGCTTAAGCTATGTTTTATTTGGTTCAAAGTAGAATGGACCATGACCTTTGAAGGCCCCTATCAAGGATGAGCATCCCGGCCCTCCGTTAAAATGGACAATGATAGGATCATTGAACGGCTTTCCTTTTGAGTAATAAAAATGATAGTAGAATTGCAGGCCGAAGCCTGACTCCAGATAGCCAGCGTATATCTACGGCAGATAGTCAATATCCGTGAATAATTCTGGAAAAACTTTGTCGAAGAAGTATTGGCAGGCTGTCAGATGCAGAAATCCTACTAGGATCATTAATATTCAGAATGAAAATATCCTGTTTTGGGGGATATTCTCTTTCAGCAGAAGATCATTTGCCAGGGACACCATCATGCTTGGTCCGCAGATCAGGCTGAAAGTTTCGCTGCCTGCCCATTTGAGTCCTGCCTGAATCATTTCCTTGTTCAGGAACCCCACAAATCCATCCCACTCTGGATTTTTGGTATAATCCACAGTGAAAAACACCTTAACTCTTGTATTCTTCTGCAGCGCGACCAATTATTTATAAAGCAAGATGTCATCCTCAGTCTTGTTCGCAAACAAAATAATCAGATTGGTCTGATCGCGAGGATTCTTTAAGATCTAGTTTGTGACTTGATAAATAGGTGTTATACCAGTCCCTCCTGCGATCATAAAGAACGACTTTGTCGTGGCTTGTATTCTCTCGTAGCCTTCAATACTAATTCTTCCGGGGGAAGGGTAATTAAATCTGCCGAACGGAGCCTCGACTAATATTTTATCGCGTATTTTAAGCTGATCGAGATATTGACTCATTTTTCCGCCATCAGGGAATTTCGGGTGTATGTTCGGCTTGTAAACTTTTATTAATAGATCAAATGTATCAGCTTCAGATATGGGGCTGACTGGAGTGTATTTTCTCTATACGTCCTAGCCGTTAATAGGGGCAGTGATAGAAAGATGTTTGCCGATGGTGAGGCCCAGCGAGCCTGAAAATTTGAGTAGAATCGTATCATGAGTTATTTTTTGTTTGTCTAAAAGTTGGCAATGGTATTTTTTCCTGGAAGGCCCGTTCTTAGCCCGAGTTCTAAGGAAGGCGGCCAACATGATTCCTACCACTACTATTGCGAATAATGATGTATATTACATTTAATTATTCTAAATGAAATTCTCAGTAGTACACAGATATAATGTCAAACCTGCCAAAGCCCCTTAATTAACCCCAATAAAAAAATAAACTCCTCTCCTCAAGGTCCGAAGTCTGTCTTAAAACAAACTGAAATTGGCAACGAGCTGTGTTAATATCCAAATGATCAAACTGCTCTAATAAGAACATTAAAAGAAAATTAAAGAGCGTTAGAGCAATGTGAAATATTTCAAGGAAAATAAGGCTAATCGGCCTTTACTTCCGCCTTACTAATAATACAGGCAGATATCAGTCTAGCAGTTCTATGAGACGAGCATGTTTAAATTCATTATCAATTAGGTCAGGGACGCAAGTCTGATTAGTCTGATGGGCATGAGTGGTGATAAGACAGTCGCTTTCGTCTGTTAAAAAATCAAGATAAAATTTATCCCTGCTTTTACACTAAAACTGATCTACGAAATCCTTTAGAAAAAGTAGAAAGAATGGCTAAGACTTTTTTCAAATGTATTTTAGAGAGTCATAAGTAGGTACTACAGCTGGATAATACCGAAGGCGATGAGAAAGGTCGATACCATATGGGACTACATCAGAGGTGTCTCAGACTACAACTAACTGCGCAAGAAATTCTCTTTCAAATTAACTCCAATGATGACCTACTGACTACTTAAATCAAAAATTCAAAACATAATTTTAAAATACTGGGGTTTTTCCTATGCCTGAAATCGATTCACCGATCACGACGTCGACTTTTCCGCTGTCAATTTACAAATATGTTATTAGCGCGCCTTATTATTGCTAGCTCTTGCATTCTAAAAGTTTTATGTTGATGGCCCTGATGATTTTTAGTTTCAGCTTTATGGAGCCTTTGGAAACATTTTTAAAATAGAAAACTGAATATGATCCGATCTGACAGTAGTTGTGGTAGATCACGTTGGATTTTATGTACTTGTAATTCTAAACGCGAGTTAGGATCGACTATTTGAGTAGCTTGAAGCCTTCTTTCTATTAAACTATGTTAATAACAGTGTTATTCTAGCAGAGATTTCGGAGGATCAGTTTATTGCCCTAAGGAAGTTTGTAGCGCAGTCTGAACATGCTTTTCTCCTACTAATTTCGACTTTAAATAGAAGAAAAGAGAGTAACATAGTTTTAGCTTGTCAAGGGAATCATCACGTTTTAGCTGAACTAAAGCGTCTCCATATTAATTTTAGTGACGTGGATTGGGATGTATTGGTAAAACTTGTGGAAATATTAGTAGTACTACTGAGTGACCCGAAGTTCTGATTATCCTTGGCTTTTGGTGTAGGTAAAATAGAACTACGCTCTTGGCCGGAGAGTGGTGTGGGTATTAGGTTTTATCTGGTACTGGCGGACTGCAATTACGGGTTCGAAGTTATTGTAGAGCTACTTGAAAGTGAAATAGGAAGTCTGATCATTATGCATATCGCTTTTGGAGAAAAAAGAGAAGCAACTGCTACCCTGATGTACTTTCCCTCTCGCCTCGAAAGGAGTCTTATTTTAAAGAATACACACACGCTCGCCCAGCAGGAAGTTTTTGGAGGACTGGAACCCCTTAAGAATAAAATATTAGATAGGTAGGTACAGATTATTGGTAATTTTAGGTCGGAGGAAAAAGCGATATTTGCGGTCGAAGAGCTTTTAAAGGTTCTCGATGATGTCAGCGAGGCTCAAAGAACTCACAGACCAGCCTGTCAACTCTTGGAAGATGATTGCTAATTTGAATTAAAAAGATTAGGTGGCCTTCTGCCATGATTTAAGTATTAAAGCTGGCATCATTGAGAGTTAAGGCCCTTAGTAAATCAAACTCTAAATTTAATCTTGGAGGACGAAGTCGTCGAAGATAATGTAATTTTGATATCCGATCCCTGAGAGAATGCAGGCCTGCAGTCCAAAAACGTTAGGCTTGATCGGAAAAGCGGCTTTAAGTGCATCTGGGGCGAATAGTTCCAGCATCCTGGTTATAATGTGAAAGACCTGATATTTCTCACTTATCAATTTCCTCCTATTTTTCGGTTATTACGATTTATATTTGGAAAGTCTCATGCACATCAACCTGGATCTGTCGCAATATGGATCTTTAAAAGCCTTTTTGTACTTCCTGAGAGTATTTGCAATCGATTCCAGTTAGCCTCGCTGCTTGAAGGAGGAAATGTGGAATTAAATGTCTTCGAGTCGTCCTACTGCTATTTCTTCACCTAAATAATTTATCAGCTAATTGGAGGGATGGATGTTGTTGGCCTTGAGTTGCAAATCGCTAGTTCTTTAGCGCTGCTCCTCACAAGTACAAATATCAACAGTTCCCATATTTTTAATGATTAAGCGCAGCAATCAAAATCATTTATTTGAACAGCTCCAGAACGAACGTGAGCGAGTGAGACAACTAGCCGAATAATTCCGCAGGCAAGACACCATCATTGAAGAGTACGAAGCCTAAATAGCGAGACTGAAAAGTCTGATCTTTGACCAGAGCAAAATGAAATCCTATAAGCGTAGAATTTGACCTTACGGCACTCTCTTAAGGCGAGATAAAACACCGATCGGATCACCGAGGCACTCGAGGCTGAGAGGTCTGTTTAGCGTCCAGTTAGGGCTGGAGAGAAGAAGAAGATGGACTTGGAGTCTATCAAGCAGCAGATCATCGACATGCGGGACAAGGAGTGCCAACAGTTCTAAAACCTGTTTTAGTCATTCAAACTGCGGATCAAAGAAAACCAGAAACTAAGGCAAAACACTTAATGATAACGATTATAATAAATACATTCATGTGAAATCTTTGAAGAGCTTTTCTAGGAGCACTGGATCGCGAACTGGCTTGTCAGATATCTTGGCTTCCTGTCGGGTGAATTCCTTATCAAAATTTTAGATCCAGTTTTTTGTGTTAGGTTGGAAAGCGGGTTTAATCTACTTCTTTAATAACTTATCCCAGTTAATTGATTCGAAGGCAGGGTGGTTCTTTATTTATTATGAGTCTTTCCTAGATCCCAATCGTTCCTCAGGGTTCTTTTTAAGGAGCTTAGATATCAAGTCTTTGGTGTTTAGACTGATTGACACTTTGTCGCTAAATTTGAGTTAGCCTTATGAAATCAGCTTGTACATGGTTTACTGGACTTTGTGGTAGAAAGGAGGCAGGCCGTTGATCATTTCGAATAATAGAATGCCAAGAGACCACCAATCTGCAGCCTTGCTATAGCCGTTACCTTGCAGGACTTCAGGGGCCAAATACTCGGGCGTTCCACAGAAAGTAGTGGCTTTTTAATCCTACTTTAAGATCTTTGCCATCCCGAAATCCGTCAGAGAGACATGGCCAAATTAGTCCATCAGGACATTCTCGAGTTTGATGTCTCTGTATATTATGTCCTTGCTGTGCAAATGTCCCAGCGCCAAAGTGATTTCAGCGCAATAGAACAGCGCTCTCTCCTAGCTGAACTTCTTAGCGACACTAAGATGCTGGAAAAGCTACCCGCCTTTCATAAATTGCATGACAAAGTGGAGGTTGGAGCTAGTCTGGAAGGCGTACTAAAGATTGACCAAGAAGGGGAAATTGATGTGCTATAGGATCATCTTTTAGGTTTTGGTGTGTTACAGCTGCTTCTTTTTGATGATATCTTATTTATTGATAGTCTTCAAAGCGTATAGCTTCTTGGTATCTTTCTTCTAGGCCAATGTCACCATTCCAAAGGCACCTTTCCCGAGGACTGTCAGCAGATTGAAGTCTTAAAGACACACTTTCCCCTCGTCAATAGAATATAAAGTTTGGGTTTTAAGCCTAGATTAGCCATCTCCTTTAACGAAACTAAGATACTCCTCTCCAATCATCGGAATTCCTTTCTAATGTGGAGATTTATTCAGATTTTTTTTCTTGTCAATTTTGGTGGTAGTGTAGGCTTCCAAAGTGATCGAATCCTTGAAAAAGACTTCGATTTTCTTGTTCTGCTTATTGTAACTCCTCGTCAGAATTTAGGCTATGATTTAATCCTTTTTTTAAATCGCCATGAACCTGTAGTCGTACTAATCCACTACATTGATCACAAACTAAGGGCCCAGCCTGCTGACAGTCAGTGAGCCTATTTTGGAGAGCGGGATCTTCCTCCTAATTTATTTGCTTTTAAGATTGTAAAAGTTCTAAGTGGTGATTAGAATAGAGCGGTCCTGATGCTTTTTGTGGTCATTAATTTTGACAATATTGCTAGAAAGGACAATCCCTTCACCCTAGTCAAGTGATTTCACGATGGCCTTCTCATTTGCCAAACTCAGCCAATCTCTAATTTTGATCATTATAAAAATCTTGAATCCCGAAAATTAAATGGTAAAGCAGGATAAAATACCAATTTTCATTCAAAAATTGCAAAAAATTCTCGACGTAAAATAATTATTAGTCGGGATAATTTAGTGACATGATTGAGCGGGTCGATGAACATACTTTCAGGATCATTGACAAATAAAAGTTCCAATAGAAAATCCTCCCATAATATTTCAGACATAAGAAGCTAACCTCCTTTGTGAGGCAGTTGAACATGTATGATTTCCACAAGATAAGGGGAGCAGATACCCTAATTTTTCGCAATAATAACTTTTCATCCTAAAATAAGTATCGACCTAATAAGCTAACTCTCACAAATCAAACGCAAAAAAACTGGTAAGATAATTTAAATGGCAAATAGAATAAAGTACCCAACCAGAAATTCTGTCTCTCAGGGAGTTAAATTATAGGAGAATTTTTGTATGGAAAAGGAGGATTTATCGTAGGATAACAACTGCTTTGCCAATAACGTCTTGCTACAACTCAGTTCCCAGAAATAGTTTTTGAGTCTTCTCGATGAAACGAGTCTCAAAAATTATTTATTACAACAAATAAAACTGGCTTATTTAAATAACAACATCCAGATAAGCTATGATTAATGTCTAAGAATTTATAGCTAGCTGGCACCACATTTTAAAATCAAGTTTGAGAAGCAGGAAGAACTGTCGATTGACGACAACCTGCAGGACAGGAACTAGGAGTTCATACTCAGCCAGCCTAGGTTAATCTCCCTTGTGCAGATGGAGAGCTAAGCATATATCAAGAGGGCTCCCATTGAGTCGCTTAGATTTTTGTAATGAAATAAAAATTAGATAAGATGCAAATTTTGGGTTAATTCAAAGGAGCATGGCGACGAACACCAGCACAGCGAGGATCATCTCGCCGAATTTGCTCTTGAAAGCGAAGGTTCCGAAGGTGGTACCACAATCGGCAATAGCTCCGGTAGCAGCTGTGGCAGTTATTACCTTAGCTTGTTCGAAAACTCTGACTTCGTATTTGATTTATTCACCTCCGACTGCACTGGGTTGGAACCTTCTTCCGATGGGTCCAAGATATCCAGCCTTGGCTTTCTTGGAGGTCTGGAATTCAGTCTCAAGAGGCTTAGCTTCACCGTAGTCGGCGAAGCTCTTTCCTTAGGCGAAGATTTGTTTAACCTCAGTCTTTCCGTCAGCTGCGGCCTTAAGTGGCACGTTGACAAAAAGCCATTGAAGTTCTGGTTTGGCGGAATCCTTAACATTGAATCCTCCGATACAAACGTTTTTGGTGGCAGGGTTGACACCATCAATAGTGAGAGGGATGGAGACACCTGGAGTATCAACAACATTGCCATCAGTGATGGTGGAGAGAGCGCAATATTTGCCTGGGAGAGTATCGCCAGCAGTGAAGCTAGAAGTGATAGTGAGAGCAAGGTGCCTGTGATGGGTGATAGCTTGAGAAAGCTGGATGATGGAAAAAATCATTATAAAAAATGTCAACAAGATTCGCCTATATATCCCCTATTTTCAACAACTTATGTTAATTAAACGGCATTTTATAACACCTCTTGGTTTAAATTCAGATTCTTTCCGGTTTTGCTTTGTCGTTTTTCTTTGATTATTATTATATGCAGCTTTGTCTTATGGCCGGATTGGTGGGGGTAGCTTCCGCCCATTTACAGAAAAAAAAAAGACATTTTTAGAGCGTTATTAGTTCAGGATTCTAAGATGGAGACACTATACCTGGCAAGTATTGCTCATTCGCTGAAAGCATCCAATAAGCCCCTTAAAAATTAATCAGCCTATCTTCTCGGGGACTTAACATCCCAATAAAATTTTCGTAATGCAATAATCCTGATGTAAAGTGGCTCTGCATAGCCTGCTTCAACTTAAGTGATCAGGGCAAAGCGCTATGGCTCTACATTAACGTTAATCGACAAATCTAAAAGAAATAATCAAATTTTCGCTAAGGTAATTTTTATAACGACTACGGAAAAGATGTGCGGGCGATCCAAACTAACTGGCAAATATAAAACGGGATATCCGAGGGTTATTTTGGTCCAATAAACAAAAAAGGGATTTTAAATAAACTGCTCGAGAAAGAGAGTCTGTATTAAATCCGAATTTTTTAATTAAAGAAAATCTCCTAGGCGAAAGATTAGGAAAGTTCGTTTAAGGATTGCGGAGGGGCAGTGGCTACTCTTAAATTTATCAGCAAGTTCTCTTAAATTTTGTTAGTCGGTCTAATTATTTTGGCTTTCTTGTTATTATGAAATAAAGATAATGGATGCAGATTTTGGGTTAATTCAAATGAGCATGGCGACGAACACCAGCACAGCGAGGATCATCTCTCCGAATTTGCTCTTGAAAGCAAAGACGCTTGAAGGAGAGCCACATTCCTTAAGAACAGTGACCTCACTATCACCAGTGCTTTCCTTAATCATTTAGAAGACTCGGATTTCGTAAGTTATCTCTTCTCCTTGGACTGGATTGAATTTGTAGGCAGTGGGTCCAATATACCCAGGTTCAAATTTCTTTCCAATTTGATAGTCAGTCCTTACGGCTTTATTTTGGCCGTAGTCTGTATAGTTCTTGTCCTCAAAGAAGTTTTGCTTGGAATCAGCTATTTTGCCGTCAACAGATGTATCAGGCTTAACGTTGGTGTAAAGCCATTGACATTATGGTTTGGCGGGGTCTTTAAGACTGAAACCTCCTATGCAGAAATGGGTGGTTGTGGGTGTAACTCCTTCAAATTGCAAAGGAATTGATACTCCCCTCGTCCAAACATCCTGAGTCGGCAATAATAGCGCGCAATATTTTCCAGGAAGAGTATCGCCCTTACTGAAGGAAGAGGTGATAGTAACAGCTAGATGCCTATGATGATTCAAGGCTTGAGCCATCTGGATCACAGAGAAAATCATTATTATTTTTAATACGTATCATATTGCCCTCACCTTTATATAAAAAACGTTTATATAAAAGACTACTAATAATGTTATTATTAATCATTCACAGCTCTATTAAATCCGGCTTGGCAGTTATCTTATTGTCTTGGGAGTGTTAGTTTTGGAACTGGGCTTATACTATGTAAACATTGAAGAGTCTGAAGATCAGTCCTGACTAGACTCTTTTCAGGTCGACCTTCATTTTCCAATCCTACATCAAACTCAGGAAATTCTGTGTGTAGGTGACCTATCCGAAATCGATCGAAGTTAAGTATTTAAGAATCGGCTTAAGAAATTGCTTGATCGGAGATGGCTAGGCCTACAGAGTAAGGAAAAAGACTATTTTACCATTGGGGAGCAGTAAATGCTTAAGTACTTAGAGGACATGCTAAGTTTTAGGGATGAGCATGAAGGAAAAAGAAAAAAGAATCATCTGGAATTTCTCTTTTAGGTCTTAAAGGCTTACTGACACAATGTTTACAGTATCTATCTTTACTTTTTCATATTTTTGGAGGCGAATTCTAGCTTAGTAGACATATGCCTAATTGATGTCATAGCCCACTATTTTTTCAGTTTTCTAGAGCTAATCCATGACGTTTTCGAGGGGCAGGCCTGTCCCAACTCCGACATCCAGCAACGAGACTGGCACATTTTTGTTAAAATAATATTGATAGACAGGAATAGTTAGCCATTTGCTTATAAAAGCATCATAGAGGTAACTGAGAAACATCGCTAGATACTTGAACATTAATAATATTTGTTGATATTATAATAGGTTTTTGATTATGCTATTTTATGATAAAAAATAGGTCAGGGTCGAGCAGGAGGTCAGGGATCCGCGGGTTGCTTAAGGATAAGCTGACCATCCTTTAGTAAAAATTTTAGGAGCTTAGGCTCAAGGAGATTGTTCTGAAACAGAAGTTTGATCCTACGAGGCGATATCCACATTCTCACATCTATATCGACGATTTGAAAAACGATTACGAGGAGTAGATCGAGAACTTGGGGTTCTGCAAGATGACTCAACTCTTGAAACTAGAGGCGAGGAGGAGAGCTCAAGTTTAGAATAATTTCTTCTCTCCAGGGAAGGTTTAGCAGACAGCTCAGAAGGAGTTGAAGACCTAGTCTAATCAATAGGAAAACTTCATCTAGGTCAAGACTTGGAAATATAATAAGCTGCACGGAGTTTAGATCAAGCCGAGAATCATCCAAAGCGCCTCCCTGGGCAAGGTGAGGTGCTTAGTCCAGAATATTTAGGTCAAGGAAGTTGAAAAGCGATTGCTTAATAATAGGCTCGGCTCGGCTGTCATTAAGCGTGTTAAATAAAAATCCACTGATAGCACTACTTTTTCTGTTAATTTGCTTGATTAGTATGAAGATCTTATCCTAAAATAGTAGGCAGATTATAACATGATAGCGCGGAAGAAACGCACTACTTTTATAAATCCCAACAGAGTCGTCAACAAGTCTTAGCACAACGCAACTCGATTCCCTAAATAAAAATACCTCGACTTCAATACAAAGTTCATAAAGTCCTGCTCAATAACATAGCCGTAAAAAAAACTTTAAATTCTAAGAATCATAGCCAAGGTGTTTTTCAAACCCCCTCTCTATAATATAAGCTTCACAGAGCTGTCTAAAAGCTAGTTGGAAAAAAAAGAATTTGCGCTTATAATATGTTCGGCTAAGGGGGACACTATCCTGTTCTTTGAGAAGGTTAACTGCAACTAAGGTCTACTCAAAGTGATTGACGGCAGCTAAATCAGAACCCTCAACGTATACTATCTCTGCTAGTACCTCATGTATCTCTAGGATATCAGCAAAAAACTGCTATTCCAGATAATTTGCCTTAGAAAAACATAGACAGGGTACTAAATCCTAGCTTAGTAATATTACTCCTTTTAGAATAGTCCAATAAACCCCAATACTAAGAGCCAGCTCATACAGTTTCTGCTAAGAGCTGTCCTCGTTAGTGATGTGCAGTCCAGCTATTAGGATGTTGTCCTTAATTCAAAATATTTGAGTTAGCATCGATATCAAATTCCAACTGCTCTTAAAACTGGCTTGACAAAGAAATTCAAGCTCACTGATATCGTAACCTGTGAGGGCAATCTCGACTGGAAAGATCTTATTCAAAATGACTTTTCTAAATAAATAGAAGATTTATCCTGGGACAGCGAGGAATTCCACCTGCATTGCAATTAATCAGAAGACAGCAAAAGTGGAATGAAAATTTTGAAATGACATGAATATCCATTTCTATTGAATATAATATTAATGATAAACTTATCATCTTGCAATAGCATGTAATAATCTATCGTTTCCGATAAACCTGTCACATCTTAAAAGAAACGAAAGTAGCTCCTTTCAGTTAATTTAGGATGTTGGCTTTTGTTTTATAAAATACATTTTTTATATTGGACCTCATATGATCAAAAGGAAAAAAACATCGATCAAGGTTACAAAGAACTTATAATACAATGTATTTAAAATGAAAGTTTAATTCTAATTGGCTCACAGATATGATCGATATAGAGAGGTTTTTTAAATTTAGAGATAAATTTTAATGAATTGATAAATGCTTTAATTGATTAGGCAAAAGCTTGATTTATTAGTTGAGGAGGTAGAAACGAAATTATTGCACATGCACTAAATTACCTATTAATCGGCTAAAAGGTCATATTGTAAGACATGCAAGAGTGACTGCGGAATATAATAGATTTTTCATACAATCAGATAATAGGCCTCAGATCATGATTTTTATTCAATAGCGTCAGCATACCGACACCGTAGGTAACTTCTAAGCCTTAATTTCGTCTTTGATTATTAATAAATTATTTGATAAGAGCAGTCCCATTTGAATCTTCTTCGTTATGATAAAGCTTTTTTGAAAGGAACTCAACCTAGATAGCATTATTAAGCTAAAATCTTTCTATTATGGCCACATGCGAAATTGGTTTTAGTATGGCATAATAAACTCAATAGCCTTCTTAGGGAATATTATTACTAATTCATTGGATTGGGACGGATAAAGGTGATAGTTGGTGGAATTAGAATTTTTATATGATACTGATAAATGAAGATGGGAAGCTCACATAATTTTATCTGATGGAATTTAACTCAGATCAAAATTTAACAAAACACTGGATTATCCAGTGAACATAAGAAATAAAAAAATTAATGTTCATGGCTGGCACCATCCCCATTAGCTGCACCAGCGATATCCTGAGCATCGCCAGTCACCTTGACACCTATACCCACTTTTTATTTAATCATACAAATAGCCACATGGCTTGTGAGATGGCCTTGCCACTCCCTAGCACATGTTTGTACTAAGATTACACCTCCTTTAACCGTCACAAAATGCATCATGAGAACATCTATTTCCTAAAGTATTTTAGTCTACGTAATGCTGAGGTCCATTCCCTGTGAATACTAGTGAGACCATGAGGCCCAGCAGATAAGCCAAATTCATTATTATAATTTAGATCCAGAGGCTTTTAATTAGGAATAAAAATTAAGTTTAATAGTCACATAATCTAAAAGGCTGCCGATAATAGTGGAAAATTTCAAGTCGTTCGGAAGTGTAGACGCCCTGAAGCAGAATCTCAAGCCAAGCTTTTTTCTTTTTGGAAGTATTTTTTTTCAAAAAATTTGAAAAATAAGGGATTTATTTGATTAAAAAGGTTGGAATAAAATCTAAGGATTGGATTGTGACTCGAACTTTATTATTTTTGATGATAGTTACGAAGAGAAATGCAGGGGGACGTCCTATTTCCGAGGCTGTTTCAATTAATTAAAATAAACAAAGCTCAAAAAAAAAGCATTAGAAAAACAATAGAAAAACACAAAAAAGTATGCTATTCTTTCGAGCACCTCGTTTTCAAGAGTATTTTTCTTTGGTATCCTCCTTTAGCATCTGCACAAAAGATCGCATATTCCAGACCACATCAAGCTAGATTTCGCTTTAAACGCCTTTCAGCATGAAAATAATAAAAGCATTTAAATTAGAGTCTTGTTGGTGTGTCAAAGTGAACTTCCCACTTGATCTATATGCCCATAACTTAAAGGTTGGAGAGCCCATTTTCAACAGATTTTCACCTGATAGTGCTGCATTAATTGAAATCAGATATTCGCTCCTTACTTAAAAATTATTACAAATAAATGCCCTAATAACGAAGCTAAACAGCTTGTTCAAATTTATGATTAGCTTATAATGCTGTAGTCCTTACAAAGCTTTGTTTTAAACTGAATCACCGAATGCCAATCTTTTGCTCTGATGCTATCATACCTTGGCGTTATAAATGGTGCATAAAAATAAAGGGGCATATTTGTAGCTGGACTGGCTAGAAATTTTGAACTTCAACCTCCTTAGGCCTGACCAAAGAGGACACCATTGAAAAATACTCTTGAAAACGAGGTGCTCGAAAGACTATTTTGTGTTTTTCTATTGCTTTCCTCATGTTTTTTTTCTTTGCTTTGTTTATTTTAATTAATTGAACAGACTCAAAAATAGGACGTCTCTCAGCATTTCTCTTCGTAACTATCATCAAAAAAATGAAGTTTAGGGGTTCGTTTAGGACCAACGAGTTACATACCCAATCCTGTGGTTTTATACTCAATTAAATCATCTTTTTTGTTCAAATTTTCGGAAAAAAAACTTTCAAAAAAAAAGAACATGGCTTGAGATTCTACTTCAAGTTGCCTACACTCCCAGACAATTTAAAATTTCCACCATTTTAAGCAGCCTTTTAGATTATGTGACTATATAATTTAATTTATTAGAAATATTGGAGCCTCTGGATCGTCGAAATAATGAATTTGGCTTAACTCTCTTGATCTCAATAATCTTCTCAGGGAATATGCCTTAATTTTCTATATTTTTTGCTGCCTGGATTAATCAAGTATTTTGTAAATTTTGATAAAAAGACGATCGAATAAGAATACGGAGCCAATCCCTTGAGATGCTATAAAAGACTGTAGCACCGTCAAAATCTACTAATACGCACAGATATACTCACTTGTTCTATTTGGCCACTACTTGGGCATTTAGAGAGCCCGCTTTTCACTTGAAATGGTTACTTTTGGAGAAGGCGCTTAATTATGTGAAATAAGAGGCGGAAAATAATTGTTTAATGAATGTTTATTTACCTTCGCAAACAAAACATTTGAAGAGTGGATTTGAGTGGGTCATTCTGAGTGTTAAGCCTATGCTTACTCATAAAGAATAGGACTCTAACACTGAATCACTCAATAAATTGCAATGACTTAATTCGTTTCAATTTTTTCGTCGAATAAAAATCAGCAGTGAAGTTGATAAATTGGAAAGGAGAGCTGGCCTTAACTTTCCCTCATGGAAAAATTAGAAAAAAATAAAAAAGTAAAAAATTTCTAAAAAAGAGCAGCTCAAACAAATCTAATATTAACGTTCATTATTGGCCTTGGCACCATCCCCATTGGCTGCACCAGCGTTGACCTGTGCATTGCCAGTCACCCTTACACCTATAACCGTGGCCAACTTCATCATAATAGTAGTTGCATGGTTTTTTAGCGGATCTTGCAACTCCTGTGCACCATCCTGCTATCGTACAAGACCTCATCCCATCACATTCCCATCGATTATTACACTGGCTTCCCTTTGTACTTTAATCGAAGTAGTATGCTTAACTGTCCCCTGAGAAGACTATTGACACCAAGAGGCCAAAAAGAAATATCAAATTCATTATTATTACTACTACAATCCAGAGGCTTTATAGTTTGATTAAAAATTTTTAATTTTTATTGAAAGGGCCGAAATAAAGTCAGCAAACAATATCGATTGGATTTATTTTTAGTAAGCCAATTGAAGTAAAATCTTCCATACGATTGATTTTTTTCTTGAAAGAATTCTTATTCAAAAATAGAAAATCAGAAAATCAACAAAAACAAGAACATTTTTTTGATTGAAAAGGCTGAAAAACTATCTTAAATCGGAAGAATAGTTAGACTCGCTATATTTTGTAAATAAAACAGAAATCTTTTCTATTAATTTAGTAACTGCCGTCACATTTCCATCTATGATTGCACAGACTCTACCCGTTTAGTATTACTCGTAGAAGTAAGCAGGGCCATCCCCAGAAAAGCTTAGCGAAGATAATTAGGCCACCAAAAAAGTTAGATTTTTGGTTTAATTATTCAATCCAAAAATTATAATTTTGATTAAATTTAATTTTTAGATAAGATTGATCTAAAAGTCAGCCGATTAAGATATGAAAATTCTAATAATAGCAGCCGAAAGTGATCAGCTTCTGGATGATAAGCTAAGTCTTATGATTGTGATGGATTAATTCGGTGAAAGATCAAATCTAACTTTCCCTGTGTTACTCACCTTTCCTAAAAATGATCTTAAAGAGTTTCCTCCATGTTTAGGCCTGCATCAATGACATGCTTTTAGGATGATAATGAAAAGAACAGGCTTGAGTGAGCTGACTATCAAAAGGCCGGACAAAAATCCAATTAAACATCAAAGCGCCTTAAAATCAATTAGTAAAGGACGCATAAGGCTTAAGAACTTCAGACTAATAAAAATGTGCAAATTTAAAAGTTTCTTTCTTACTAAGGATGTTCTGCCAATTTAGTATATAGCAGAAAATAGGATCAAAATCTCTTTGATCTTCAGGCTTGACAAAATTTAAATGAAAATATATTATAACGTAACCTGAGATGAGTCTCGACTGGAATTGAATTTTTCATATGGCTTTTCTAGCGAAAAGATTAATCTGAATGCAATCAACAGAGAAGGGCTTTTGATTTATATTTAATATTAGCTGAAATTCTTAGGGTTATCCTTGTGAGCATATTCTCTTGTATCCCTCTAAATAATTTAAGTGATCTGAGATCTTTTTCTTTTTTTAGATTTTTGATAATAAAAAATGAGGTAGAAGAATTGCTTGAAGCGCCTACACTCCATTTAGCTAAATTTTCCAAACGAATTCGGCAATGCACAGGGAATTTTGCTGTAATTTATCAATTGAAAAGTTTCTGAGCATTTTTAAATATTTCAGCAGTGTGCTAGAAAATATCCACAGAAATAAGTTTCTAAGATTTTAATTGATTAAAGTAGATGTTAATGGCCTGAAAACTGAAACATCTGAATACCCGACCAAGGAGGAAATCACTTGATAATATATATTTTGCAGGGAAAGGCGAGTTAGGCAGAGTCATGTAAATTAACCACTTCATTAAATGAATCAAGTTAACATCTTATCAATAATTTCAGTCTTCTGATGCTTTTTCAGCCTTTTCATCCGAAAGAAAAGGTCTCGTTTTTCTAGTTAGGATAAAAAATCGGTCATGTAGAAAATTCTGCTTCAAGGCGCCTAAACTAAAGTATTCCAATCGATATATGTTGGCAATTAGATTTCAATAAAATAAATTTTAATTTAACGTTTAAAATCATTTGATTAAACTTTTTTGTTGAGCCTCTTCGGATCAATACTTTTCAAGAGGACAGTCCTTTATACTATTTAGATTTATCCGTAAAGTAAAATAAATGTAACAATAGATATGATTGTGACGGATAAAGGTGGTGTAATATTAAAGGCAATACAATTCTCAACGCTGGTCCAGCCAAGGAGGATGCAGCCTTGAACAATAAATATTTATTTATTTAGCTGTTAAGAGTTCATAATTACGTCTAATTTTATTGCATTTAATTGTTAGAATCCTTGTGTAAGCATATGCTTAATATCCCACCTAGATCAATTCTTCAATTTTTGGATTTGATGGGAGTTAAGAAGAATTTTTCTCAATTCTGAGCAGTATTACATCCTAAAAAAGTAAGTGGTATAATTAAACCAGGGTTGGCCTAAATAGCCTTTAGATGGAACATGTGCGAACAGAAATTTCTAGATTCTTGGAGACTGATAATCAAATCTTATTATCCTACAATCCAACGATTTGGCTCAGACAGAGTGAGAGCAAGGAAACATCGATCTTGAAAATACAATAAGAAAAGATCAACCGCAGAACAAAAGGAAGAATCAGTTTAGTTAAGTTGAATGCAACTTAAATCATTTGTTGGTATGAGCTTTCGAAGCCAACTGGAATATTTAAATAACTTTTCTAAGCGAGATACCCTGCACTGTAATCAACAGAGTGCAGGAAAAACTTAAAATGAACGATTAATTTTGTTTTTTATCGACATTTTAATGATGAGCTAAATTCTTTAGGTTAGCTTTGTGATAGGCATATCGGCTTTAATATGTCATTTTCAATCAAAAAGCATGAGTCAATAGTGCAAATGACTGACTGTTGATTTTTAAACAGATGCTAATAAAGTGAGCTAACTATGCAAAGAGCAAAAAGCATAAGTATTTTTTGGGTTGGATTGGTAATTGGTTCAGACCAGTAAATTTAAAACTCAGTTTTTAGGGAGGAGAGTAACGCAGGACAGGTTGATTATTTACCTAGATAATCACCTTCAGGTTGTTTATTAGATTTTTTCTTTGAGAATCCTAAATTTACAATAAAGATATAAAACTTATCTTTCATAGATGTGTGTTTTTTGTTCTTAGTGCTGATGTCTGCAATTTAAATTTAGTTTCTTTATCAGCTGTTCCACTACTATATTTCTCATTATCAACATCAACAAAATAATGAAGTTATTTTAAAATCGGTTAGGCCCAACAGATCAATCAATTCCAATCGCATGAAAGAATTTCATTCTTTAAATCAAAATGAATGCAAATTTATTTTTGTTTTTTTTTTTTCTATTATTTTAATTTTATAATAAAAATTTTTTTTAAAAAAGAATGGCCCAGAGATGGTTCTGCATCAAGGCGCCGAAACTTCCGTTGGACTAGCATTTTGCATTCGAAATCTGCAGATTTTTTATTTTTCGTGACTATAAAATTAAAATTTAATCAAACTTATAAAGCGTCTTGATTGTAGCTATTATAATAATGAATTTGACATATCTGCTTGGCCTCATGGTGTCATTAGTTTTCACAGGGGACAGTCCATCATACTACTACGATTAATCCATTACGGGAAATAGGTGTAGTAGTAAATGGCAATGTGACGGATTAAGATGGTGTAGTACTTCAGGATGGTGCCAAGGAACGGCAAGACCCGATTCTAAACCATGCGACTACTTTTATGATTAAGTACCAAAACGGTACAGATGTTCAACTAGTTGGTAATGCACAGGTCAACGCTGGTGCAGCCAATATGGATGGTGTCAACAGCCATGATGAACGAAAATTTTTTTGTATTTTATCAATTGAAATTTCGCTGACCATTTTTTAATATTTTAGTTGGGCTTTAGAAAATGCATAGTAAATAAGAATATAAGGTAATGGCCGGAAAATTAAAATTCAAAGGCCAGATTAAGGAAGATATCCATTGAAGATATTTATTTAACAGGGAAAGACGAGTTAAGCAGGTAAGGTTGATTACTTGTTAAATGAATTAAGCTATTATCTTCTATTTAGTATTCTCTAAATATACTCTGCTTATCCAAGAAGACGATCACTTTCGGCTGCTGTTATTAGAATATTTTTTCAAGAAGTCTGCTTTTTAATTCGTAAGAACAATAGGGGCTTACAAAAACTCAATTTACATTGAGTATTTCTTTGTTCTTTTTTTAATAAAAATTAATTGCCACTGGCTGAGGATAAAAGCGCCGTTGATGTTTCAAAGTTAAATTATTAAGTTGCTCGATCTCCTTTTGAGTGAGGATCCCACTGTTGGATTTCTCATAAATAAAAATTAACAAATAACGAAGTTCATAAAAAGTCGGTTAGGCCCTACAAATCATTCATTTCCAATCGCAGGAAAGTCTTTCAGTCTTTTTAATCAAAATTAATGGATTGTTTATTTTATTTTATTTTTCTTTTTTTTCATTTTTTAATTTGAATTAAAATTTTTTTTATAAAGGAGGAGATGGTTCTGCATCAAGGCGCCGAAACTTCCGTTTGACTAGCATTTTTCATTCGAAATCTGCAGATTTTTTATTTTTCGTGACTATAAAATTAAAATTTAATCAAACTTATAAAGCGTCTTGATTGTAGCTATTGTAGCTATTATAATAATGAATTTGACATATCTGCTTGGCCTCATGGTGTCACTAGCCTTCACAGGGGACAGTCCATCTTACTACTACGATTAATCCATTACGGGAAATAGGTGTAGTAGTAAATGGCAATGTGACGGAGAAAGATGGTGTAGTACTTCAGGATGGTGCCAAGGAACGGCAAGACCCTCTTCTAAACCATGTGGCTATTATTATGATTAAGTAAAAGGCGGATATAGATGTGTAGGTGACTGGCAATGCACAGGTAATCGCTGGTGCAGCAAATGGGGATGGTGCCAATTTCCATGAACAATAATATTTAATTTATTTGGCCACACTGTATGAATACAGTGCTATAATTTTGATTATTTTAATAAATTTCTATGAGTGATAAATTAAGGCTCTCCTTCTTTGTTTATAAGCATCTTACAATGCTTTATTCCAGGAGATGATTGAAACGGCCTTACGCCTTAATAATTAGTTCTTGAAATAATTGTTACTTAAACTTAGTGTCTTTTTCTATAATCTTAGTTTATTTTCTTTTACACTGATTGAATTTGAATTAACCACTTGCCTTGTGTGCAATATTGTATCCAATTAAAATTTAGCTTAAAATATGTCCATTATTTCTTTTCAGACGAAAGGTTCGATAGGCGTTCATTAATTTATTAAAAGATTTGATTTTTTCTTGTTCCTTTGTTCCTTTTAATTAAATAGTCGCATATATGCCGAATAATTTAAGCACGGTTAGCCCATTCTCTTAGTTCAGCAAGCTTATATTGATGATTGCATCACTTTGTTATTTCTCATCATGATGATAATAATTAGAGCAAATTTCAAACTGGAATAAAATTGTTGTAATGAAGGTGATGGTGGGGTCAAAGAAATAATGTAAATTCACATCCGCATCTATCTTTGCACATATTTCGATTAATCATAGAGGTAAGCAGGGCTATCTCAAAAAACATTAGCGAACATTATAAGGCCAGCAGAAAGTCAAATAATATTATTGCACAGATAATTTTAATATTTTTGATAAATTTACATTTTTAAAGGTCATGAATATGATTATGTGATCTGATAAGGAAAATACTTTTACAAAAGATTATTAATCAATCTCTCCAAAGTTATCAAAGCATTTTCTTATCCTGATCTTTAGTCTTTCTTTTGGCATATCAACCATTCGTAAAGACAGCTCATCCCGAATGACTGGTTCAAAGCTTGAATTAATTTGTGCTTTATATTAGTCCATGTTTTAGCCTTGAAATAGACTTTTACCAACAAAAACTCATTTAATTTTGAAAAAACACCTCTTTTCCTTGTAAAATTAGAAGCAGGCTTCTTGAAGGAAATTCTGATGATGACAATCAAAAGTGATAATCTATTATGCCTTTGCACTTAATGTGCCTTTTTCCTAAATTTTACAGCATCTGTACATGATCTTCAAACAGTTGTTTACACAAATCATTCATTTATTTTTAATTCTGTTCATTACTTTACTCTGTTTGTTGCGAAAACTCTTCATCACAACCAAAAAATATTTAAAATAGAATTTCCAATCGGCTTTTCCAAATTAGTTCCTTAATTATTTTTTCTTGACAGCTTATACCAGGGAATGATTGAAGCAGCAACATATTTCTCAAGGCTATTTATGCAACCCTGACCTAAATTAGCAATGCTTATTATTGATGCACTGAACTGCTCATTTAAGGAAAATTCTGCTAATGGCCCCTCACAAGCAAATTTGAAGTCGGTATGGGTGAGACATTCAAAGTATTAGCTTTGATTACTCCCATGTATTAGGACTTTATCACTCAATTAATTACAATGACCTGATTAGAAAGCTGTTTCAATTGAAAATAATGAATGCGGAAGAAATTATTCCTTCTTTGAGCGCAGCTTAACAATATTATAATTATCGTTCATCAGCCCTGGCACCATCCCCATTGGCTGCACCAGCGCTGACCTGTGCATTGCCATTCACCCTTACACCTATACCCATGGCCGACTTAATCATAAGTGTAGCCACATGGTTTTTTGGGGGGTCTTGCCGTTCCTTGGCACCATTTTGTAATCAAACACGTCCTTTCTCCGTCACAATCCCATCTAGTAGTACACCTATTTCCCTTTGGAGCTTAATCGTAGTAGTAAGAAGGACTGTCCCCTGAGAAGACTAGTGACACCATGAGGCCAAGCAGATATGTTAAATTCATTATTATTATTACAACATTCCAAAGGCTTCTTAATTGTGATTTAATTTTAATTTATAGAAACGACCAAGATTAAAAGGCAGACACAGAGGGTTTAAGCCATATGAAAATATAGGTGCTCAACAGAATCTCCTTTTTTTATGAAAATTTGTTTTTTATCAAAAATTTAAAAAATAAAATGATTTTTTCAAATTAAAAAGTCTTAAATAAATTCAAAGGATTCCGAATGTGCCTAAACGACCCTTTAAACTTAGTTTTTTATGATAATTATGAATCAGTAATCCTCATCAGGCTGTTTCAAATAATTGAAATTAATCAACACACATAAAAAATAGAATGTAAAAAAAAAAATTGTTCGAATATTCAAAAATCATTGCCTGATGGAGTCTTAACGAAAGGTTCGAAAATTATGCATAAATAAATCAGAATAACGTGTTTTAATAAGTTAAATCCCAACAGAATTTTCCGATGACCGGAACAGGCAAAAGACCCAAGCTGATTAGCTTCGTTATTAGGGCACTTATTCATAATAATTTTTAAGCCTCAGCGAGTCCATTGGCCTATGAATAAATTTATTACCTCTGCCCGTTCCATTTATTTAAATCAAACTTCAGAGGGAATCCCATTTATTTTTGTTACTAATTTTCTCTTCTAGATCGTAGTAGAATGCAAGGCTGGCTGCCCATGACCCAGAAATTCCATAATTATTTATTATTGAAATATTAGGGGCCAAACAATTTTGATTAAATTTAATTATATAGAAAGAATAATATCTAAAGTCAGACGATATCGATTGAAAAATATAAACTAAATGGAGTGGCGCCTTTTAAGTCAAATCTTTTTCTACTCACCTGATTTACATGTATCTTGTCGAATATTTTTGTAACTGCAGTTGAAAGTGATTGCATAATTATTTTTTGACTCTTTAAGAAAAATTTAATGAGAGAAGCTATGAGATTGATTCATTGAATAAGGTTAATGAAATACCTGAACCTGCGAACTTCGTCTTTTCCTTCAATTTTCAGGTCTGGTATGGCCTTCAGAAATATGGATTTTCTGCACTACCAACTACCAAGCAAATCAACTAATATCTTAAGCCATTATTTTCTGTGGATATTTTCTCGCTCACTGCTGAAATATTCAAAAATGTTTAGCAAAATTTCAATTTATAAAATACAACAATAATAAATAATCATGGTTGATGATATCATTGGCTGCATCAGCTTTTACCTGTACCAATTATTTGAACACCAGAATAGTTTTGTTACATTATCTTTAAAGTCATAGCATGGATTATTAGTAGGTCTTATTTCCTGTTTTGTGTCAATCATAGCAGGGCTGTCCCCAGAAAAGATTAATTAAATAGAAACGAAAAAATCTAAATTTAAACCTGGCCAAGCGGAAGTATCAAATCATCCGATCAACCTGAAATAAGTTATTATTCAAAAATTATAAATTAAAAAGATATCACTAACTGACTCTGTGCCTATCATTAGCTCTACTCTGTTAATTGCATTGCTGGGTGGCACTCTACGCTTTTTGAGAACATTCTTCTTTTAACTTAGATTATTCGTTTAGAATAGGCAATTCCAGTCAAGGCTTTTAGTAAGTTATGTAGCGTTCGATTACATTAGTCAGCCTATTTTAATTGGCATCTATTTTATTCAAAAACAGTTCATACCGAACGACTGATTCAAGAAGCATTACATTTCATAAAAGTTCCTCTTCATTTCTTACTTCAGTTTACGCTAATATTGTCGGAAGATTTTTTAAACATTATAAAAATTTGACAATATCGAATGGAGAATGTGAGTCGAACTGAAGAGCAAGCGCCTTTGATGCAATAGGCTGAAAACCATCATACAGCAGCCAGAGTTATTAATAACAAAGTTTTTTAAAAAAAAGAGAGAAGATGTGGTTATAAGCCATTACTGTGATTATTAGCTAATAATTAAAATATAAATAGCTCACTCTGTAAATAGAAGTGCAGAGTGGCACTCCTCGAATTTATAGAATCCTTCTACTGTACACTTAGTAAACATTGTACTGATCTTCCTCTGCCTTGATCTATACCCATTAAATTAATTGGAAACATCAAAGGTGCTTTAACCTCTGCCATAGAAAATAAAATAGAAATTTGTTCATTTTACTGAGCCTCGCTTGTTCTCGTGAATTTAAGAATTTCTGAAGAAAAATTATAGAAACAAATCAAAAGTGATTGGGTAATTGTATTAGCCAAACAAGAAGATATGCGTGATAGATTGAATGAGGTTAGTAATCAACCTGTCTAAAATCTTTGCCCTTTTTGGTCAGTGCATAGTAAGCACACTTTTTTAGCATCTGCAAAATAATCGACAATCAGTCATTCTCATGCTTTTCGGTTTAAACGACTAACCAAAATCGATCTGCCTCCCACAAAGCTAACCCTGTGAATTTTATCTCATCATTAAAAAGTTGATAAAATAGAAAATCAATCATTCAAATTTAAAATAAAAATATTTAACTTTGTTTTTGATGCACTCTGTCTGGGGTACCTCGCATTTTAGAACTATTCTTCTTTACATTAAGAAAATCATTTAAAAATGGGCATTTCCAATGGCTTCTCCAAATTACGTTTCGAAATTAATATTTTTTTAGCTCATGATTCAAGTAGCATTTAAGTTAACTCAACTGACTTTTCCTTTATTCTGCTGTCTGATTTTTTCTTAATGACTTTTTAAGATCAACGATTCCTTGCTCTTATTCTCACTTGGACTTAATAATTATTTATTTGAAGCTCTGTCCGAGCCAATTCGTTGATTTCTAAGAAATTTAATCTTTCGAGGTACTCATGTGGCCTTTTGTTTAAAACTCGTTTTGAAGATCATTCTCCAAGAGCTAGCAGATTCCTTTCGGATATGTTCCATCTCAAGGCTATTTAAGCCAACCCTGATCTAAATTAGGACATGAGAAGAGCCTGCTTGTTCAGGATGAAAATGTTCTTTTTTAGAAATTTAATGCTGTTTAAATAAAACGGCCTTTGCGCGAGAGGTACGATTATTGTGCATTAATAAATCAAAAAGACGTGATTTCATGAATCTTTTGGCAAGTTTATTTTTTCCGTTAGCCGAAAAAGGCTGAGTTGCGCAAGCTGTTTAGCTTTGTTATAAGAGCACTAATCTCTTATTCGACATCATGTTTAAGCATTGGCATGCCGAATCGGCAGATTCTCACGTCGGTTGAAATCAAGTGAAGCGAAGATTCAAAATAAAAATAAAATAATTTAATTTTCGTTAATCATGGTTGTTGACACCATCCCCATTGGCTGCACCAGCGTTGACCTGTGCATTGCCAAGAATTTGAGCACCTGTACCCACTTTGCACTTAGTCATAATAGTAGCCACATGGTTTAGAAACGGGTCTTGACGTTCCTTGGCACCATCCTGCACTACTACACCACCTTTATCCGTCACATTGCCACTGACTAGTGCATCTATTTCCCGTTTTGGATTAATCGTAATAGTAAGAAGGACTGTTCCCTGCGAAGGCTAGCGAAACAATGAGGCCAAGCAAATAAGTCAAATTCATTATATAATAACAACAATCACGAGGCTTTATAACAATAATTAAATTTTAATTTAAAAGAAACGACCAAAAATCAGAAATAAAAAGAAAATGTTCTGAATGCCTGCTTCTTATCAATGATTGCAGCAATGATCATACCAAATTCTTTTAGAAAAATAATCACTTTTTTTCTCAAGAATTTAAATTAAAAAAAAATTGTTTAAACGGCCTTTGAATGCCGTCAGAAACCAACCTTCTCAGAATCCTTGATTTATTAATGTTATTTATCTATTGGAATTAAAGCTTGTAGATT
>QQSS02131076.1:0-16087 GCA_003687565.2 Craspedacusta sowerbii
ACATACATACATACATACATACATACATACATACATACACACACACACACACACACACACACATACATACATACATAAATACATAGCTAGCTAAGGAACTGCTAAGAAAGCTTTGGATTTTACTGCCACACTTTGACCTTTCTGGCTGCTGGCATCTCCAAACTTCCCTGGCCAAGGATAAATAACAGCAGTTTGAATACAAGCAAATTTCATAGGCCCCTGCATCAGGAAAAATGGAGACAAATTCTGCTACAGCCTTGTAAAATTCTCGTAGACAATAGCGACTACAACTCCCCTAACTTAGATGCAAATGATGCATAGCTTTTATGTATGGAACCACGTAACTTGGTGTTCATTTTGTCACCAATATATTGAAAATTAAATTATTTTAGTTCCTAGTCAAGTCCCCCTATAGAAATACTTGCAGCAACAAACGCCATGCACGACACTTGAGAGCAAAGCATGATCAAAAATTAATCCATAATAATTTTTAGATCTGCAGACACCCAAGCAATTATTGTCAGTTTTACATACCTAACATGCATGTTAAATCTTAATCATGGAAAGGTACATTCCATTAAAAAATTGCTCCTGTGAAAAGTGATACTAAAAAATTGCCATACAAATGACACGCTGCATTTGGCTTCTACGAGCTGTGCCTGTTATAGAGTGCATTTGCGCGAGTATGCATGATTCATACCTTCAACAAGAAGGCACGAACTAGCGTGAACTAGTGATTATAAATACAATGCCCGGGTCAGGTTTTAATCACCAAAAAACACATTCCATGCAATATTGGTCTTCAACAATGTGAAATGGAAACATTTGCATTCCAGTAGTTGCATCAGTTTAAGAGTGCACTAGTATTTGTATACATGTTTTTATACTACAACAAGAACAAGGTCAGAACTAGCAATTATTCACTTACCAATACTTACTAAACAATACAAATAGAAAATTATATACGACAGTAAAATTAAACAAAACATCTCTCTATGAAATTGCTTGTACCTTTCAAATGCTGACCAGGAAATTCATATAACTGGGGCTCCTCTCCATACCAAAATATAACCAGCTCTTTGAAACAGCTTAACAAATCAGAACCTGACTCATCACATGACAGCATGCCAGGGGACTCAACACGCTGCCAAACACAGCATAAGTCATTGCGGAGGGCCACTGCATACGCTGACAACACAGGATCAACAAAAATGTTAACACTGCTGTCGACATTGGAGGCATATTTCTTCCACTTTAATCCCCAGACATCCGCCTGCAAGAATAAATTATAATCATTCACATACATCAAATAAACCAAACATATGCATGAATATGCGAATAGCTACACACCATTTTACCAAAAGCAGTAGCATATGCCAAAAAATTCTGATAGGTTCCATTCTACCCCCATGAAGAGTTAGAATCATTCTATTAACAACTGAGAAATAAACACTAAATTGAACTATGAATAGGACTCTAACAATAGGAGAAAGGAAATAAAACTTTTCAAAGCCTTCCTAATGTCCAGCCAAACTCCCAAACTCCCACCTACCTACTTACATAGCTACCTAACCAACCAGCTACAAACTAATATATATTCATAAAAATGTACATACAAACACAAAGCATTTATTCAATCACCCATCCATCCATATATCCATCAATCCATCCACTCATCCATCTCTCCATTCACTCACTCGCACAATGATACATCAATCAATTGATTTATTCATCCATACATAAATACACAGGCACAAGTTGAAGTCAAATTAATGGCGAGACTTTCCGGCTGGAAGTACCTTTTTTCATTTAACTAAATTTTCTGTTGCTAGAAATCATATTTTAAAATTAATCCACATAACATGTTCCAGATTCCTTTTAATATGCGATGACCCATGTTCGCACATATCATGACACGATCCTAAAACCACTACTTGAAAGACTACTAAAACCACTACAAAGAAGACCACCACAAAAATGTCATACAGGCTCATCTCCACAGTTTGAAGTAACATAAATTAAAGGAGTCCGCATAAAGTGTAGATAAAATATTACACCCGTAAGGATATAAAAACTATAATTACACGTCAAACATCTTCAAATCAACATGTTCGTTGACGACTCACCAAGGCAAATACGTTGGTTGTCGATTCGCCCAGTACGTCCTCACTTTTTCCTGAACAAGGATTATTCATGCTCGCTCATAATTGCGAGAAGTGTGTATCTGGCAGGATCGCATCGACCCCACATACCGAATCTCAACTAAGCTTCTCTAGCCTACTTCGGTAAACTTTTCAGAAATTTCTTACAAAGCTTTGCCCGTGGAACAAATTGGAAAATGGCAGCTAACATCAGCGCGGTGTACAGTTTCGTTACCATTTCTCTCCGAGTCCGAGAACTAGACTTCCCAGCAGCAACCTCCGCTTTAAGTTAATTTTCGAGACTGCGGGCATATGTCAGGTGGTGCAGGAACTGGACATGTCTCCATTTTCTTGCGTGAAAAGCGAGAACTCCGTATGGAGTCGCTTTCTATTTCGAATAGAAACAAAAGGCTCTAAGACTAAAATAAATTCGATCTATTTTTTTTAGGTTGACCTTTCCAGGACTCATCAAGTACTTACACTCAAAGCATAAAATTTTTATAAATAAATATTAATTTAAGACGCTTTATACTGTTTCACACAAAACAAACATATACCAAAGGACACAACAGATTATTCTGGCGGCACAGAATTTCAATCAATTGGAATCGGAGAAAGTGAGTTTATTGAGAGCCCTGCGTCCGTAGCCTTTCTTAAAATGTATGTTTTCTCCCTATCATTTATCCATTGTGCTCTAAATCGATTTTTGAAGCATTTTCAGGTTATCAAGTTCGGGAACCTTTGTAGTTCAGAAACCATATTGTCAACTTTTCCATTGCAAAAGGCCCCCCACCTTTATCTTTGCTATTAATCGGGCAGCATTTTATTCATGCCAGGCGTATTAGAGACCACAGCCCAGTAGAGTCACCAGTCTAAATACAAGATACTTCGTAATTCGCCAAAGACGTGTGAAGGTTCTAAAATATTATGTACGTTGCAGAAATATTATCTACTTCTGCAGGAAGATTCCTTTGGACTTCTGTGGCTGGCCAGAGATTGTCATCAGGTGAAAAGCATTTCTTCTGTCTAAGTGACTGAAGGTCTGACAAGGCAGATGACGGACGAGGAGATACCTCCTACCAGAGTTAGCTCGGCATTGAGCTTGCTGTGTATATTTATCCATGCTGCCTAAATCGATGCTCCAAAAAATTGTGCATTCAGGAGACAAAATCAACATACAACAGCATGACTTCTCAATAAAAAGTCCTCAAGAACTTGGAGTTAGCTTATAAAAAAAATATTGTAGCATAGGGGTAACGGTCAATAACAAAAGGAAGCATGGGTTTCAGATAAGTATGGGGTGAGTGGTAAAGGAAAGGCGGTCGACCAAAGTCGCTTGGGCTGTGCTCTCCCAACTCACTGAACAGCCAACCAACTAGGAGAGCCTCCACAAGGCGGTCGATGAGCAAGCAGGGTATGTGACAAATTTTTGAGGCCACCCTGTTTGGCGAATCTCCTAAGAAGACCTTAACAAGCAGCAGCACGACTTCGTCGTTCGCTGGGAAGGTCTTCAAGAAGAGTGTCTCCTGGTAACAGGGGACAGTGCGATGTCAGTTTCACGATCGTTGGAGCATCGACCAGTCGTCCGAGCCTCCCTTTGAGGGCACGTATCGAGCTCCTTAGCTCCTTGAGATGCTCAACCAACATCCGACGAAGGGCCTCATTTGCTACCACCGACGATTGATGGACTGCCATTCGGGGAAACTCCTGGCTCTTCACGCACCAACCAACCAACCTCACTAAAAAGCCATCCCGCAGTTATATATACCGCCCCCTAAATAAAAAAACGAAAACGAGACGTTAACAACAAGGAAATAGCAGACATGTGCAATGCAAGAGGGTAAGTAAGTGCTCTGTAAATTTTCATACGCTCCTTTGGTAAAAGAGACTGTTGTTGTTGTTGTTGTTGTTGTTGTTGTTGTTGTTGTTGTTGTTGTTTTAAGATTGAGTACCGAGAAGCTTCGCCCGTGCTTCCGTATGATTAAGTATCGCCATGTGTCAAGGCTATGTAATTCAGTAGTTTAAAAGGGAAAGTATGTTTTCATGGTGATTTATTTAAACGGCCAGAATTCTCAAGAGGTATAATTGCTTTGTATATGTCACCGGTGCAGAGGAGAGAAAGAGACTGATTAACTGAAGCGTCTCCTGGAATGAAGCATAATTAAGACTTCGATAAAACTGGTGGTCTGAAAAGGCGAGATTGCAGTGAGTTGAATGGGAGCATTTCGAAAATCTTTCCGTACACAGGCAAGAGCAAGATCGGGTGATAATGCCCTTTGAACTGTTGATCGCCTAGTTTATGCAACTTTCACGGAAAAGGGAGGCTTATAGTTCAAACGTAAAATGATGTTCAAAAAAAGGTGATAAATTTGTGTAGCTCTTCTTATTCACGAGTCGTTTAAATGACGGCATAACAGGTCTGCCTAGAATTGGCCTCGATCAATTGACTAGCTTTTTTGTAGATAAGTTACAAGAATTTTTTTGTATTATACTCGAACTTAAGCTGGTTTTGCCGCAGGACGTGTAATGTGGTCCTAACCCGCCAAGGCTGAATTCACACGATGCAATTGGGTTTAGTTGTGACAGGGACTAGTTATTGTTTTGACGCAGAAAGTTGAAGCAGGAATGTCAAGCTATCCTTATATCTGCCGTTATTTGACTTTTTCTTCTTTATAGCCCAATATTGGCCAACCGATATATAAACGACGTTTGGAGAGCGAGAAAGTCTTGACAAGATTCCTGGACAATTGAATTCACTCGAGGAAGTCCGCTTGAATAAGACTTCTCGGTGCAAAATTTTGATGAGTGTTCGTCCTTCGGTGGTCTTTCATACAAACATTACTTCTTTGAAAAACGTTTCAGGTGGCCTGCACCCGGAGTGAGGGCTCTCCGACCATAATGAAGAACCCAAAGCAGTTTCCTCATGAATAGTGCGAGCAGTATTTGAATTTGCCGGAGATCGCTGAATAGAAAATGGAAAGTTTAGAACATCAGGAAACGCCGCTAGCTGTAGGAAGAAGTTGAGCAGAGAAGGACGAACCTTGCCGAAGCCAAGCTAGGCAACACCCAGCTGGTCCGGACGATGATCTGGTCTGGAGGAAGCAGAACTTCTACCTACTCAAGGAGAGATACGTCCTGAAGATCTCTGAGCACTGCAGGAGAGACAAGACCAAGGAAAAAGAGACCGGTTAAGAAAGGCTATCACAGTAGGAAAAGAATTACTCAGATTCTCCTCAGTCTAGCTATGATGAGGAGGATGAAAAAGAAGATAAAGCCATCCTTTCTATCCAAGATTCAAGGTGTTGAGTGATTTATGTAAGAGAAGTAATATCCAAAACGTCAAATAAAAGTCTTGACTGTCCTTATTGGATTTGTAAAACTCACGGTGATGCTACGGTTAAATAGCAGATTGAACGGTGAAGGAATAGCATAACCGGTAAAAGAACGGCCGTTCTTCGTCCGTTTTCGATCAAACCATTCACTTCCCGTCATGGCCGTTTCTTCTCCGTCGATACCGTTCGTTTTTTTTTTAGGAAAATTTTGATGGAATGGAGAATGTCCTCTACAGGACGAACGGTTTAATCAAACAAAACGGAAACGGACAGGGACGAACTGAAGGGTAAAACAAACGGAACACTCGAGTATGAAAAGACAAAGCCGTCCAAGCTTGTATGCAAATACGAGCCTCCCAGTCTCTCTCCCGTGACTTTCCTAGAACGGCGCTTTGCCAATACTTTTAATATGACAGAAGATTGGAAGAGAAGACAACATTTTTATTGTTACGAGTGATTTGTCTATGATCATTTTGTGCATTCGGACAACTTTTGTAATGTGGCTGGATCTTATGTTTTTTAACCCGTGCTTACGATCCAAAACATTTATCGATAACATATTTACTAAAAATACTAAGTGCAATTCGGAGAGTGTTAATCTCAGGTGCTCCATGTCAGAATACCTCGCTCAGTTTTCGATTTTACTGATTAATAAACAAAATGAATTCTCATAGGAGGTATCAAATGTAAAATGGATTTCTTTCATGGAGCATCAACGCAATCCGAATGTTATTACCAGCATTACACTAGAGATTGCTACCCATGTACTACACGTCATGGCGCCTTATCGATAGCGGGGATAACCAAAGATATTGTACAATGCATTAACCTCCAAGACAAACAACGAAAGGAGTATATGATGGAAGCTGATCAGTAAACTCGATTTGAGGCACTTAGACAGAGCAGCACCATTCTGTAATTAGTATGGTGGGAGAAAACAAAGTTTCGTTCTACTATCTTTTCGCTCATTCTCTGAGTGAGCCTTTTTCATACATGATAAATCAGTTCTTAAAAGAGGGGATTTGGACAGCATGCTTAAAGTGTCTAAACTTATTCCAGTAGGTATGTTGGGTCCAATCCAAGAATGCAGTAACTACCGCTCAGTCTCCCTTCTTTCAAACCTTAGCAAAATTCTTGAAAAAGCAATGGACGTACGTGTACATAAATTCCTGGAAACATTAAATATCATCTACCTAAAGCTTTTTAATTTTGCACAGAATCATTCTTTTAAACATGCTCTAGTCGATTTAGTAGGTACAGTAAGCGAGATCTTAGACGATGGCGACTACGAGCGTGGCCTCTTCTTAAACGTTCTGGAAGGCCTTTGACACTCAGAGGGTTCTCTTTGAGTGACTAGATATATATGGTATTCGCGCCGCCCGGCTTGATTGGTTTACATGCCGTCGGCACGGAGGTAAACAATTTGTCGCTATGGATCACGATGAATCAGATGTTACTAATACTGAATGTGGAGTTGTTGCTGTAGCTGGTGAAGAGGCACGAGTATTCCCGGATGTGCAGTCCATCGATCACCAGTCACAGTGACTGAAGCTAGTCATCGGATGTTGGGTGAGGCTCTCAAGGAGCTAAAGAGCTCTCTATGTGCCTACAAAAGTAGACAAACATCGTGAAACAGGCATC
Source organism: Craspedacusta sowerbii (assembly GCA_003687565.2). Lineage (NCBI taxonomy): Eukaryota > Metazoa > Cnidaria > Hydrozoa > Limnomedusae > Olindiidae > Craspedacusta > Craspedacusta sowerbii. The sequence continues at coordinate 7,115 of QQSS02131076.1, forward strand.
GCACTAACTCCTGTGTTAGCAGGAGTCACTCTTCGTGTAGGCCTTTCCAGCAGACTGCCAAGTCGTACAGTTGAAGACTAGGTCGTCTTAGAAGATTCGCCAAATTGCGTAACCACAAAAACTTTGTCACATACTCTGCTTGCCAACCGACCGCCAGGTGGAGGCCTTCCTAGTTTGTCAGTAGGATGTTGAGTACCACACTGTCACCACGACTGCCTACTCTCTATACACGCTAGCCCATGCACAGACTCATGAAGCTTATATAAGAAATCGGTCACGCAAACGTCCTTGCCACGCAACCTCAAATGCACCTAGGTGCTTAGAACCAGGTCGTGCAGTGCTAGAACGTACGTAAACCTTAACTCAAGGAAGCGCGTCCTCTTGACACGAAAGGCAGCTGGAATAAAGTATAACTATATTTTTATAAGCGTTAATTCTTGCTTTGGTCTTCTTCTATACCTGCATCAGCGCAAGCGCGAATGTTCTCGTTGCTGTGTCGAGACTACATTGATGTTCTTCTTCTCGGTGTTCTTTCCAGTAACGGGATGCATTATTTATACAAAATTTACAAAATCCTTTCATCTTTACATAGAGATAGGACATAAACTACTAACTTTGAGAACCTGTCCATTTTTGTTATTTAATCGTAAATACACATGCGTGATAATCCAGCAACAAACGTTTTTCACAGCAAACTCGTCCAGAATTGGTCAATTTGACCCTTGTTTTTTCATAGATGCTTGCTGATGGTTCAATAGAGCCATTTCGCACATGTTTACAACTAAGCCAGAGTTTGTTGACAAAGCCTCATTATTCGCTTATACAAGCGTGTGATAATCCAAACAAAGACGTTTTTCCACACCGAACTCCTCCAAGATTGGTCAATGCGACCCCTATGATGCACGGATCAATCTGAGGGCAGCAATTTTTTCTAAAAATACAAATATAAACAATTTAACATTATGTCTCCGGTCTGGAATGACCTAACATTAATTATAACAGTATCTTGTATGAAGATCCATCAACTAACGGAATAGGAAACAGGAATGTTTTTTATTGACTATTTGAGAGCAGACTGTCTTTAAACTGAGGTTGTAATGTTCCGCCCCAGAAATCCACCCTGTGATTTGCGATTTTCACAGTGAGAACTCAACCAAAAAAGTTTTTTATCTATAACAAATTTTAATATCTTGGTTTAATTCTAGATTCGGTATTGTTCTGGAGAAGCTATCTGGTTGAGCTTTCAAAAAGGCTCTCAGTGTCAGAGCAAACGCTTTCCTATCTAGATCAGACACTATGTTGATCTGCATACCTTAACATCAATATGATATTGATTAGTTTCACGCACCTATGGCATACAGTTGTCTTGCTTGGGGAATAGTATTGATTTATGCATGAGTGATACAATAAATGACTCCCACCTTAATCCACTAAAAATCATATACCAAACGGACGCGAAGAAGTGACACGAGCAATGGTGGCTCAAGGAACAGAGAATACTAGAACGAATAATATCAAATATAAATGTGCTTGCATGTTTAATGAACTACTGAAACTAAACATAAATGCGTTACAGACAAAAGTAGTGGTCCTTCTCAACAAAAAACTTAAGCATTTCTTGACCGCTGGATACGCATGAAATATAGAGACTGCAGTTATGATTCTTCGTGGAAAAATTATTTCAATGATTTACCGGAATTCAATGACGACATCAGGTCAATAGTATGATTTTTAAAAATTGCATTTATATTGCTTTGTGTAAATAACAATGTTTCAAAACCATCCTATGTGTTTTCATTTTGCAGTTTATGATGGGGAACGAATCGCCAGGTGGCATCGTGCGTAAAATGTCGCGCAGTATGATGCGTACGATGATCATGCATAAAAACTCCTTCTTATCACTTCAACACTTTACTCCAAAGGCTTGGTTTACTGCCTGCATTTTACTGCGTTTAAACGCGCACATGTGTGTATGAAATGCGTACGTGTTTAGCATTCGAAATGGCCCACCTACATGTTTAGCTTGCCTTCGAATTTCTGTGGGCATCGAATGCGTATGTTGCTAGCATTCGAAATGCACCGCCTGTGCGCTTAGCTTGCCTTTGCTGTTGTTTTTGTTCTTACTGGCTACATTCATGTTGTAAGAACGCTAAGCGTGACTATTAGGCCTTATCTAGTGGCGAACATTGACTTTCGTATGCTGTGTGCTGCACTTTTTAACAAGAGATTTAACTTTGGGCGCAATCCGTTTTAATACATTAACTGGCTATCCGGTAAGTAAACATAGACAAGGTGGCTAGAAAAGACAAATTTAATTTAGACCACATGCCATTGATACAATAAATCAATCAGTCAATCAACCAATGAACCCACCAAACAAACAAACAATCAATCAACCAACAAATCGATTTTCCACAAACCCCACGTCTTTGATTAAGTTCTGCTTTCCCTGCAAGTCCCTTTCCTATGCGCGGCATTTAGATTTAACTTTGATTTCACGCTTCGTAGAAGATTTTGCGCGTTGACATATACGTCACGTGCATGGATTTGTTTTCTTACGCGGAAGTCGTACAAGCTACGTATTAAGTACGGTTTTTACCTACAAACCCCTCTGAAATGTTCTGGATTACCGGTCGAAAGTTTTCCCGTCATAGTAGGCATATTAAACCGATTATAAGCCGGAGACGATAGAAGCCGAGGTACAGAAGTATTTCTCGGTTTGGTTCCCCAGACATGCAGACTGGACACACACACTGCGTGACACACAGACATGAGCACAAATTTGCATCACGCACACGGGGGGGGGGGGGATCAGGGTATTTCTTCAAACACGGTTAGCTTTGTAAGCCTTTCGCGAAAAGTCACTTGAGCAGCCAGGCAAACGGAAACTTTAAAAAGATGACGACATAGCTTGACAGACCAGCTAGTAGAGTAGGAGAGCAAACATTGAACCGTACTGATGCGTACTTGCAGCGATTCGTTTATTTTAGGTTGTGTTCAGAAACATGCAAAGGAATCGGAGAGGAACAGTTGCCTGGAAGGCACAATGGCAGAGAGTCATTTGCTTATCCGTATATCAGTTAGCCTGCTTGCTGAGGAATAAATGCGAAACTCTCAGATTCGCAGTCTAGCAGATTCAAAGTTAGATTCTGACAGCCACTCCCCTAGCAATTTAACAATTCTCAATTTAACTGCGCCTTTGCTGGGGCCTTCGTCAACTACTGCAGGCAATGTAGATGTGCAAAACTGCTTTTATGTGACGGAACATCACTTGATGAGCGCACCCTATTGGTAGTCCAATCTTCGCGCATGCACATCCAAATTACTTATAGGTACTTCGATCTAAGTTAGATGTAATATAGGCCCCATCATTTCTTACTTAATTGCAGTAAAAAATTTTTTTTTGATCTTCCGGTTGCCCGGCATCTCAGCTGAGAGGTTGAGCCGCCACTATAAAAATTAACGCAACCCTTTTATAACGCACCGATCCCTGTGCGTTTTATCGCGCCTAAACATTATACATTATTATGCAAATCTGCATGATACAGATCGGTGTCAGTGACGGGATGTTGTGACAGTGTACAAAGCTGTGTGGTTGTAGTTCGGCTGGGTTGGTCTTTCTAAACGGACACCTGCATGAAGTTTGGAGAGCCGGAACTAAGCGATAGCGACCTGATATCTTGACAGTTGTGCGCCAAGGATCTTCTCGTGGCGAGTCCTAAGAGAAAGCCGAGCGTAGCTGTAATGTGGAATATGGTACATAGTAGCGTGTGCCGTAGCTACTACTGTAAACAAATTTTTTTCTGTAGAGCTGTTTGTGAGATGTAGTCACTGTCTACGGAGAGTGCACATCATTTAGGTATTTTTATATAGGGTAGTTTATGTGGTTTTCTCTGCGAGAGGATTTGTTACCAGCTTTAGCATCCTTTCTCCCTAAAGGCAGATGCTTGCCTTCAATTTCTTTCTGCAGATTTGCATTTGATTAGTATGCTCGCTCTATCTGAGTAACAGTCATTTAAGAACTGCCCGTCATGACAGGGGAACAACATCTACAACCACTTGTCGTGTGTGTTTCTTCGTCGAAACAGTCGCGCCAACACAACGCAGTGAAGTGCGTTGCTCTACATTTGATGCCATGAGCATGTGGTTTGAAGACGCTTGAATACGGGCTTTTAGTATCTTCTTCATCGGGAGACACAAAAGTGTTAGATGGGGCAATACCAAGAAGGATCCTGGTTAAAGAGCAGAAACGATAACCAATGCGAGATAAAATAAAGGGCATTCTCATGTGCAGACAGAGAAATCGAGCATGCTTAGTTGGGAGCTAAGTGCACCCCTAATTACTGTGTTCTATGGCTTTAAACTAATTGCCCGCAATTTAGACCTAAAATTTGAGTCGCGGCTTGCTTTAGTGTGTGCACTCATAATGAAGGTTATTGGCTGAAATCATTTGGTATGATTTCTATTCTATTCTATTCAAAGTTAGAATCGCCACATCATACAAAATACGTTCCAAAATCCAAGAAAACATCTACACAGATTTCAAATAGTCTATCTGTTCAAGACCCACATGAAACTGTGGCATGGGTCTTCTAGGAGGCCAACGGCTTTTCCAAGAATCTATCTTGTAGGGTAAGCTGAACGCTTTAGATAACAAGCTAGTAAGTATGGTTAGCAAGAACATCATCGGAGGGGATGAATAACTGCAACCCCGTACGGACACCGAAATGAATGATGGGAAAGGGCAAGGAGACCCCATTGTTTCTAGTAGGCTGAAACTACTGGCATTGACAGTGTTGATGGCAATAGTTGGTCAAGAAACTTGACCAGATTGAGGTGAAGTTTCTCGTGGGATTTCCGTTGCTGGTGGGGAGATCAGGATGTTGTAAGACCTTAGTATGGATTCCATTGGCTCCAACCTGTATATGTTCAAATACCGAGATTACGAGAATGCGTGAACTAATCTACTGGTTTAAGACTAACTGTACAATCTACGTGCAGTGAGTGAAGATGATCCCTGCTTAAGCAGATTAGTTGCATCACTATCCTATCCAAAAACTACGGAAGTGTTCAGGGAACAGATGATGCTCGTGGCTTTATCTGCCACTATCTAGAATCCGTAAACGCTAGTAATAACAATACGCTGTAGTTGACTCGTAAGATTGTGTATTTTATTTTCCACAAATTTACCAACTGAAAAAGGTATTTATTAGGTTGAAGTATTCTATTAGGTTACCATGCTTCGATTACGCTCGTTTGCTGAGTTTATAAAAGATTTATTTTCTTAATCTGTCTAGCAACAGAATCAGTTCCTAACGCCATCTCCATTTCAGTTCCAGTTCAGTTTCTAGCATCAATTTTTGTGTTTTACAAAACGGTGTTGGTAGCATGATCATATTCACTACAGCCTTGCATTACATTTTATACGTTATTTGCGTCTCAAATCTAGCTTGCTGATCAGTTTTAATCATATTAGTTTTGGTACATGGCCTGGAACGTAAGTTGATTGTATCATGTCTTTTGATCACGTTTTCGGTCGCATTTCGTAAAGTAAATTCACTTGATCAGGAATATTGTCGATAAGGGTTGGGATTTTCAAGCCTTATGTAAAAGCCTTAAAAAGAACGACGAGCGTTTGCGGTTGGTTTTCGACTTTTACCATTAAATGATCAGCTTAGCCATGAATTATCAAGGCCGAACGTCGCCTGTAGCCATGAAGTGAGTCTAGAATGTGCAATATGAATGGGAAATATAGCTAGAAGCATAACAGAATGTGCTTCTAAATTACGGGCAATGTAACATACATGCATATTGCGCATTCACTTCTGTTACCGGTTATTGCAATGATCAGATGGAAAAGACTTTAGAGGAGGCATAGTAAGAAAATATCCTTAAAGGAGTTTGTAAGCGTAATTACAATGAGAACCAGAAGGATGTCAATCGAGACGGACGTGGAATTTCTCGTTTCAAACGAGAGATAACGACTTTCTCCTCGAAATAAATTAGTTCCAGATTTTTAACGTACTTCTCGAAATAACATAAATTTCTTGAAACTTAAAAATATTATATTTTTATTAACTTGGGTCGACAATGTTTCGAGACGATTTGAAAATAAAAGCTTTAATTGCATATCCCTACAACATACGTGACTTGACTTCTGCGTTAGAGTGTTACCTTTAATAATTTGTGATTATATAGACACAACGTCTCTTTTTACCCTTTCGGATGCCACATTAATTGACGAGACAAGAAAATTAAGCCTTGATTGAGAGTTGATGTATGCTTAAGAATAATTAATCCCCGGAGGGAGGAATTTTACCAGTGTAAAATTGTTATCAGAGCGCCTCAAAAGCCATAAAATAACGCAAAGGTGTCCTTAATAAAAATTTTGGCAAAACAATTTAAACTTGTCAAAGTTATAAAATTTTAACATACAAAATTTAAATGTTCACGTTATTTCAAGTGAAATTTTGGAAAACAATTTTTGCTCTTTGACAAGCAGAAAATTTTTTTTGGCATTTCATACATCTAATTTTTGATCTTCCCATGCAGCTTTTAACTTTTTGGCGAACTTCGCAATAAAATCCAAGAACGTGGATTCTTTGCATTCATTTCCTACGCGTGGCGTTTGGCCATGTTAAATAAATATCAAAATCTAATACCTAAGCTTGTTTAAGTCTAACGCTGAAATAACGCTGAAAGTAATACGAATGAAGCTGTTAACGAGAGAATACAACAGTACACAACATAGAGCCTTAATACGTACCACTACACTTCAAAAACATGACTAAACCGATAACTTGACCCATATCAATCTAATCCGCACTAACTGGTTATTAGTTATTGCTGATTGTTTCGAAATGTCTCGAAAATTTGCCAAATGTTGTAATTAATCTCGAAAATAGTTGTAAAAATTGTAAAATCAGTTGTAACACATTCCAATACTACTAGGAAACACTATTCTGGAGGACCATCGCAGCTGATGCCGAAGTCCCACAGTTGTTGGTCCGGCCTTCATGAGGCGGATTCCCACATCAGCGTGCCGATAAACAGCATGTCACATTCTGCAATTGCGCACCAAGCGTAGAGTTGGGGTTCTAATTTTTGATCGACTTACTCATGGAGTACGATGTTTACTCTCCCCCGTCTCCAAAATAAACTGCGCTCCAACGGTGAGTAAGGACGACTTGCATTAAGTGTTGTTGTTGTTGGTGGTGAAGAGCGAAGAGTTTCCCCGGATGCTCAGTCCATCGATCGTTGGTGAAAGCAAATGAGGCCAGTCGTCGGATGTTGGTTGAGCCTCTCAAGGAGCATCGAGCTCGTTATGTGGAGGCTCGAGCGAGTGTGAATTATTTCCGTAGAGATGAATAGCAAGTTGTTTTCATCCACCGAATATAAAGCTATAACGTTAACACAAACGTGAAACCATAATTACTAATGTGATATTAGACTAAGCAATTTTCAAAATCATTAAAATCAACAGCACATAACAACGCAAATCAAATGATCTTATATCACCAAACCTAAGTAAATGCTAATACCACTTTACAACCTTTCCCTTTCGCAATCAGAACGTTTCAGGTTCTTCCATGAAGTTCTGACCACTCTCAAAAATTCAGAGTGATTATGTACTCGTCCCAACACCACCAGTAGACCTTTATATATGACCAGCAACTTACTTAGCAAAAATGCGCTATAGCAGTAAGTGCTATCCAAATCTGTTAATGCGTTAAATGTAAATGCGTTATGCATAAGCCATATCATATATAGTTCTGGAATCGTCAAGATACACGCTGCTGATAACGCTTGTGCAATAAATGAGGCATGCTTGTTCTGGGAAGGTTATTAGCAAGGCACTTTATGCGATAACAACAGAGGTAGGATCTTCATCATAGGATCTTCATAGCAAGACACCACATAGGATCATAACAACAGAGGTAGTAAAACAACAGAGGTAGGTATGTTGGTGACAGTAAAATGCGTGAACACTGCACTTCAGACCTAGCACGGCGACCAAGAAGTAAAATGCATAAAGGTTCTGGCAACGAAAATAAACATGTTCTGACCCACATAGATGCCCATGTTAATATCTTTTACCAGACAGAAGACTGCCTATGCAAGGTACACCGCCGCGTAATGCGTTTTGTCTACATCGCAGCAGCAGACATGTGAGTTGCACAAACATTGTTCAAAATGTCCCCAGGTACGGCAGAGGAGTGCTTCTCGATAGCATAGCTAATAAGATTTGAGAGCCGCTCAAGTCTTTATACAAAAAGTTAAAAATCGTAAATTTATCAATTACACTATGTGAGAAATAGGTGCGCATGAAATAGCGATTCTCCTTGGAGTTGGATGGAATTTCTGACACACAAATTGCGACCGAAGCAATGAAAAGGAATTTCTTTTCATATCGTTGTACGCAAGAAACAGACAATAGACGAAGTGCAACGAACTCAAAGTAATATACTTCAACTCGTCTCTTCGTTAGTCAAAACTCAATAAAACGTGTCTTAAGTACATGCGCCTGGTTAAATACTTTCAGATTACAATATAATTGTCCAGGGGGTAGAAGTCCTCGCATTACACCTTCCCCCACCTCAATTTACACTTCCCCTAGTTTGCTGCTCTATGATATTTTGCGGATCTATATCAACGTACGATCTGTTGATTGGAAATCGGGGTTCGAAGACTTCATCCTCGTTGCTTGACACTTCTGATAGTTCCTCGCTGTGATCCTCACCGGTGAAGAAATCGTAAGTCCCTGCTTTGGAGTCAAGTAATTCATCATTCATTTTTATCCTTGTAAGTGATTCATCTCTCTTTCCCACATTCTTTTCCTCACCTTGCGCATTGCCAATACAACAGTTCGTTTCACTAATAACTCGTTTTACGATCGATGGTCCCTTCCATCGCGGTTGAAATGAGCTTGAAATTCCTTGTTTGCGATGAGGATTCCACAGCATGACATGGTCT
>QQSS02131187.1:0-16087 GCA_003687565.2 Craspedacusta sowerbii
TATATATATATATATATATATATATATATATATATATATATATGTAACCATTGCTCTCAAAAGTGCGTCTTCGTCAGAGTGGAATGCACGAAAGTGGGTTTTGAGTCCTGCCAACGATTTGAAGATTCTACGGGATAAGGCGAACTTCAATTGAACTTGACCTGACGCTTGAACCCATAATTTGCCCCACTCATGACATGTATACATTTCAGTTTGGTTAAACATCAATCCATGATTCACAGGATCTTTGAGATTGTGTGATTTCAAATGGCTTGAAGGATCCACTTTGCTGAGAAACAATAGTCCACACAAATGCGATCCATGAGCAAATTGATTTTGATCTCTTGCCACCAGCATAACTTTACGAGAATGCCTCTTCAGTTTGTGCATTTTAGCTCTGGCAGATTCAAGCCTAACTACACCATGCATAAATGCACTTCCGCTATGTAGCACGATCCGCTGCTTATACATCCCGGTCTTTCGTACAGAGTCCTGCTCCTTGTAACGACGCTTTCAAGCTGCCCGTGAATCTCTTCTTTGATTTGTGTCGAGGGTTACTCCCAGCTACAAGCTCACCGTTAAACATCTGTCTAGGTTTTCTCTCGTTGTGCATGCCTAGTATCATGGCCACTCCAGCGAAGCCGGTGCATATGAGAATGAGCTTCAATGTTTTCTTATTGTGCCCGTTCTAGCACTTCAACCTGTCTGAAACATTCTGCTTCTAGCGAATGCCAAGAACTCTACGTAGGCACATTTGATGGAACCTCTCAAGTTCTTTGAAGTGGCGGTTTTCCAGGGTTAAGAAGCGTAAAGTAGTGGCAAAAAGACTCTATTTCGTTCAGGCTCGGTAGCTCGTCAAGGGACTGAATAACTGGACGATGACAGAGGATGATATAATCCATCACAGACAGCTGATGGAAGAGTTCATTATACTGTTCGCGCCATCTAGCCAAGACGGATTGCGAAAAATTTCACAGGCGTCTTTGCTTCTAACAGCCACAACTAAAGAAGTATCTGCTCCATGTACAGCCTTCAACAACTTGTAAAAGAGTTTAGCAATACTTGAATCAGAAGCTGCTTGAGTCTCATTTGCCTTCTGATCCCACCACCTATGTCTTATCTAAAGTTGGTTTTCAAATTGTTTTCTTTAACTCCTGCGCAAAATAGGCCTAAATCATTAGTATCAGCCGCAAGAAACTGTCCACAAATGTGCCTGTCTCAGAAAAACTAATGATTCTCTAAACTACGGTAGTCCTATCAAGAGCGGGAGTAAATTTTTTTTTCGAGAATATAACAAGTGGGGTTATTCGGAGCAGAGTACAAGACTTCCTGCAATTCATATCTAATTGTTATTTCAACGTCTTAGATCTTCGCTTATATTGGTGCTCTGGATTTCTTTGCGGTAATACATATCACACAACACTTACCGAATAAGTCTTATACTTCCTTTGAAGTACAAAAAAAAAAGATCTTGAAAAAATTACCCCCTAAAGATTAAGTTAAGGGTTGATCACTAATGAAACGCCGTGGAAATTCCAGCCGAAACACCAAGAAGCCATCCACGATAGAGCGATTTGAGCTTCCACTACGCAGGGGTACACTCACCAAAGTAAAATTTGCCCATTAACAAGCTGCTAGCCCAAACTTGTCAATAGAGACAAAAATCATCCATGAACAGAATTGTAGGTATAGATGCCAACGAAAGAAAACCACGCGGACAACTTCTTCCTGCTGGGTAATCGATGATTAATGCAGTCTGGCTTTGCTTTCTGCATTTTAGGAATGAAAAAATCCTTCAGAGACTGGCCTTACACTGCTAAGCATATGCTACCAGCGTCGGTCTAGATTCCGAACGCATGGTTCCCTAGGCGTCACCAAGAAAGGGGGCCACCATATCCATACAAACACGATTTGTATATAACAATAAACAATAAATACAATAAACACAAACCCAAACACATAAATACAAATTTAGATGCCTTCTTTCATTTCATTTATTTATAGTATCTATTTTATGGTATTAGTCCCAGTCCATAATGTCCAATTGTCCCGGTTATCAAGTTGCATACTGGTCGTTGGCTATGGCACTTGTACAGGGTCGGGAATTTTACACTATACACACGTTACATTCACTAGCTTTAATCAGTCACTTGTGGATTAAGTTTGGTCAATACGACATCGTTAGAACTAATAATTTCTGTCTACCTTTCTGTAGTTGCAACTATTCGCTAATTTGAATTACTCTGCTGGGTCTGTTAAGGAGTTTGTAGTTACATACCGGCTGAAAGTAGACCGTGGGAAATCTTGAACTTTCAGACTTGAACGCAGCATGCCTAAAACGCAGTGCAAACAATATCTAAAACAGCATTTCCACTCTCTATCTCTATCGCTTTAAACATTCATCCTGCTTAGCTTCCTCTTACCGACTAAGACCAGACATGAACGCACATCATGCAGATCCAATTTGTAAAACGAAATTTTTGCACAAACTTTCTCATTAAATTATCAAACAGTTGTCTAGATTCCTATATTTCCCGGTCTATATGCATTTTATTTACTTCTCGCCTCTTGGGCGATCGTGAATTCTGCAACTTCAGCTTAGCGCAACCCACGCTCGTCATCATTATTGCCTAAACTGCGGGGTGTTCATTAGTTTATTTTTGGATGCCCGCGATTACCATTACGACTACGAACGGCTATGGGTGGAGACCTTCCTATTGTTAAAAGGTGTAATCGCGAGAGATTAGAAAACGCCCAAAAAGAAGCAGTATTAAAATCCTCAATATCGATGCGTGGAAAACATTGCGTTTCTGCTGAACATCATGTACCATCGTCGTGCTACTTCGAATATAGGAAACACGCAGTTGAGCTAGCAATCGCCTGTCCACAATAATCTCCAAAAGGCCTCTAGCGCACACTCCTTGCAACCGCGTTTGATTGCCAAATATTTCAACTTTATTTTTATTTGATTAATTATTATTTCATTCTCTTTCATTTATATCTGCTTTCCTAATGGCATGTCCGGTTTGAAGTAACCACATGGCCAATGTACACCCTGGTGGATGATACCTATTGCAAGCGCAAGGGAAAGATATACTGCCGCTGACTGTACAGGAAAAAGCTACTGGCATCAAATAAACATCTATCGTACCAACATACTTGGAAGGTAACTTCTTGACAAACTCCAGATCCTGTGCATACTTTACAGGACTTATAGTACTTTTCAATAAGTGCTTGTCCTGAATATTGACTACCAAGGCCGATTTATTTTCCCTGTCAGTAGACTTAAAGCCATAAGAAGCGGGTTCCTCTTTCAGCTTATCCACAAAAGTTTTCACGTTGTACAGGCCGGGCATCAAATAACTGCCATGATTGTAGGGATCGGGATTTTTACTTCGACCCGATGACTTGAATCCGTATGTTCTACCAATCTTCACGGAACGCAGATCGGTAATGAAATCTGAAATCTCGTAAGTACCAGGCATCGGAGACTCCTAAAGAATAACAAGCAAAATGAAAAGAAGACAAGGAAACAAATCAAGATTTATAAACCTATCGAAGTGCATAGAATCCGCGAGAACAACGAAAGCCTAAAAATGACGCTCCGCTGCGGATGGCCGATAATTTCTTACTACTGTACCACAACCTGGCCATTCCCAAAATGATTATGTCATCTGATGCGTGATCCAAATAGAAGTTGATATAAATAAACGTTAATCTTTATCCTTTTTCTGCCTTGGGAAGGTAATTTATACTGGCGTGGCTTAAGCACGAAATGTAAAGCAAAAGATTTGAAGCAAAGGGTCAAAACCTTATCGTCATCCAAGAAACTTTTACTCACTCTAACCATGCATTTCCACCAAGAATCACGTCCAAGAGGCCTTTCACCTTCATGCAATTGTGCCTATAAGAAATGCGAAGTAATTGCAACAGGTGGAAGCAAGAATATTTTTCATACTCCGGTTCGTCGTTGTTCGCAACCTTGATAGACGTAACAGTTAAATCCGATTAACAGTGCGTGCAATCAGTTATTAAAAAAGAAATCTTTTTTTTTTCATCATTACATAAAAAGGTGAAAATCGCTTTTTGATTCTTATTTCTTTTTTCTTTAATCAGAAAGTGACTGAACTTGAGAGCCTATTGAAAACGTATATATTTGTAAACAAAGATATAGAAAGCTAAAAGTATTATAAGCATAGCATGTTTATATAGCAACATAGACACTGCTTTGAGAGCCACAATCATCAATACTTACCTATCCATGCAAACTTTCAAAGGCAGCAAGGGCACCATACGTAAGTGCTTTTTCAGACACGGACATCATATAAAAGTGCTTTTTCAGACAACGCTCTATGCACATAAATTGTTTCCAGCCCACTAGATTAGAATACACTTTTACTGCATTTTCTGCATAAACGTTAGCCATTAGTCAGAGAGTGATACCATAGTTAACCAAAACACTAGAGAGACAGATGCTACTTAGCTAAAATGTTAAACAAGTAAAATAGAACACATGCTACCTTGAAAGGCTTTCTTTCTGTAAGAAAAACTTTGTCCATAGGCAATTCTAATTTCATGACACACAACCTACAAATCAGTCACATTTTCCATTCAAACATGTTAGCATGCGCTAGAAACTAACAAAATACGCATTCAAAAGCACTGCACTACAAAGTATCAATGAAGCTACAATTAACTAAAAATTAAGTAATGATATTTGACAGATCTAAGAAATTAATTACTTAAGTACTCCAGAACTCAAGACATGACAAAGTGCTAAGGTATCGTAAGGGTTCCCAATTCTTCTAATCGCTGATTCGAGTAAAAGAAATACAAAATTCAAGCACATAGGTTTTGATTCATATTCACAATGTGTTGCATAGTAGTGTATCTTCTGGGAGAAATAGGCTACAAATCAAGGATCAAAACATAACAGTGACAATACACATAAGGATTTCTGGTACTTTGCAGTTAAGAAACTCAGAATTCTTTCAAATTCAAACATTCCTTCAAATCTATCTGGAAGGTGTCTAAGGTTACAGTGTGTATATATCTAAAGAATATTAAAGCTTAAAAATATGTAAAACTGATCTGAGAAAGAGCTTCAGCCAATTGCTGTAGATGACAAAAGAAGCATGGCTCAGGTTAACACCATTGGTAAAGAAGCATCACTAAACCTTGACTAGTAAAAGCAAACACATGCATCAACAAATGTAAGATTGCTTCAAAAAAGGTCAGAAGTAACCAGAAGTTATGGTGTTTTAAGATTAATTTTTATTTAACTTTTTCAAATATAAACCTTTGAAAGTAATTATTTGAGATCTGCATATTCACTGCTTTTGAAAGAAATGCTTATATTCTGTTATGTAGCTGACATATGAGATTATTATCCAACAAAGAGAGTACCTATAGACTGCCATTACCATACTGGCCTTACCCATTATGGCATCTATGAAAGTGCAAAATAAAGATGAAACAACACCAAACCCTGACAGATATTATTGCTGACAGAAGCCTTGCAAAGATGAAACCAATTTTATATGGTCATGTGCAACACAATCACAACTGCAGGGTTTGTGGCTAAAAATTTGAGAAAGCTGGTACCTGCAATAGGTTAGTGTTCACAAGCCACTATAGTGATAAGAGTCTGATGAAACTCAGTACAAGGCAGTTTTCATGGCTGATGGCTGGCATACACAAAGCTAGGAAGACTCCTACGACAAATAACATTATTGCACCCAAACCCAATAAGAAAATTATAATGAGGTCACTCTCACAAAATGGCAGGCTTGACACGTAAAAGCAGAGGTCACAAAAACACTGCAGACATAAACACAACTGTCTCAAAAAGACTTGTAACAAAACATTGCATTATTGGCCCACACTCTTAGCTGGTACCAAAACTGCTGTAGCTTATGAAAATAGTATTAGGTTGGCTGCCTCATTTTTTGATTATTTTAGGCAGAGGAATACATAATGAATGAAGGAGCGCTAAGCAGATGACTTTCATGGCGCAAATCTGATTAGAAAGGAAATAAGACAAACCTTTATGACAAATGTTTACATAAAAATAACATTTCCATATTTTGTAAGTAAACTTCATCCAAAGTAAAAGGCAAACAAAAAGATCAATTATGTTACACTTGCTTTGCATACAAAGTTGGCAGGAACTCTTATCCTAGAAAGGCAGGGTGCATGAAATCAAAAATGGATTCTAGAATAACACAATTGACACTTCTCAGTTCCTAGAAAATTTTCATTACACAGACAGGGTTCCAATTGAGTCATGATAACCTTGTATTTTAACCCTGTATGGTAACTGTATTTCCATTTCTAGTTCCACCTTTCCAAGGCTAATATTAAATAACATGAGTATGGGTATATTGGATTAAAAAGACACAATTCTAGACATTGCAGCAACAGTTAACCACCTGAATGTTCTAAAAATTTAAGTTTGCTACATTCATCCACATAATATTACTACACTACGGTCGTTGTTGGTCACAAAATTGGTCACATCATTGGTCACAACAAGGAGAAAATTAGCTCCAGTCCCAGCTCAATACTTTCGATAATGACCTTAAGATTTAATAGTTACCTTAATAATTACCTTAACTTTGGTGAAACCAGCTAAATCTATTCTTTGCGACTAATGCTCTGGTGCAGACCTTTTAGTCCAAACGTGCACCTCAAAGATTTTTTGCTCAGATTCCAAGCGCATCGAAACCTTGGTCTCTTGTTTACGACCGCTTCCAAGCAGCGCCAACCTACAGACCACATAGAAGATAAAACCAGCCGCAGCGTTTTCCTCATTTAGCGGTTCTCAAAATGGACTGATTCGGAACGTCCTCTGATTTTTTTTTTTCACTAAAATAGGATTTATTTGCTCTTGATTATGGTCCGATTCAACAAGAATCTTGAAGCCAAACTGTCAATTTTTACCGCAGGTTGCAAACAGCAAGATTTCAATGCTTATGCTATCATTATAGTGCACTAATATCGCTAAATTAGCTTTCACTTGTCATATAAACTTTGACTTAAGAAGTCGCAGTAGCACAACATTGGGTACCTTGAGAAGAAAAACAACTCCTTTTAATTTGGAGGACATGGGTTGACAAAACCATAGTCATTTTCAACTAAACCAAACAAACTTCAAGCATATTTAAGCAAAACAGGCGTGAATACACCAATCGTTCATAGATAGAACACTAAAAAAAATACTTACAAGATGAAGAGAATTTTGGGCGGGAGAAATAAATAAATTTGATTGAAAGTGACAACTTCAAAGCCTTTTCTTAAGTATAAACAAACTCTAAACTATAAATTTACGACATTCTTTTCTCAAACTAAGGTCCTTTGATGTGGTGGGTCTCTAGTTTGAATAAACTAGTGTATAAAAGTTTCTTTTGACTACAAACTGTCCAATTTGCTTGAATTTGAAAAATTTCCTTCAAATATTAATTTGTAATTAAACACAGACGGAGGAGAATAGAATGCAAAACAACCTTTCAAAGAAGCGTCCATGCGTATGACTGAAGAAAAAAAAATACATTTGAGAAGGAAGAATGTTCTTTTCAATATATTGGACATGTCTCGGCTAAAGATCCCTTTTAAATTATATATATAGAATTTTAACTTTCATTTATAAGCCATAGGTGCTTTCACTTGAATCATTGCTCATAAATACCCTTTACTTACAAATGAAACACTTAAGACATGGCATGAAAGAAGCTTACCGGCCATCTAATATACGCGTCAAATTTCGCAACCACTACAATTTACACAGCAATTATTTAGGAAAAGATCTAGAACCAGGTTTCTCAACCACAGGCCGCGGCCACAAGAAACTTTTTGCAGCTCGCCTTTGGGCCGCGAGGACCGCGACCGACCGGCTAAGGCTCCTTAAATTTTTTTTTTTTTTTTTTTTTTTGTATGTCATCTTTGCATTTCTGAATGATCATGGTGTTTTGTCCTTAGGAGAAACAGAAACATTTCTTTTTTTGTTGCTGACCAAGTTTACGGGTAACTTGCCACATAATAAGTTAGGAGAATCCTAGCAAGCGCAATTCGGGCTCGGGCTGCTGTACGCTGAAAACGTTGGCCCGCAGGGAAAAAAAGGTGGATAAAAAGAGGAATAAGAATTAAACAAGGAGACTCCGAGATCCACGGTTGACGTAAGGGTTAAGCTTATTTTTTCATTGAATGCGCAAGGTTTCTTTTTTTTTTTTCAATCTCTTCTGGAAATCTGCTGCTGTGTTGTGTTGACGCCCTTCTCCAGAATGGAATAGAACGGATTTGGAGCTGATCTATGATTGGCTGCTGGCCATGTACGCTCCACGGTTGCCAGATATGACTATGTCGAATTGCTGCAAGAAACGTTTTTACATTCATTCCCAGTTTGTTTGTATGAAATTGTCTAGTGAATTCGTGACTATTACTAGCAGTGTTTTCCAATATCTAGCAACCATTCTCTCACCGCTACTCTAACACCCAGCCGATCTTTGGTGTTTCCGTGTGTAAACTCAACATAAACTGCGCAGGCTTTAGTCCTAATTGTGCGCTTCTAACTAGTCTTCATTCTAACAGACACCAACCCTTTTCGCGGCCTGGGCCATGCCAGATCATAATATCCCTGTTTACTCCCTATGGCTATTGTTGATTATTGTCCTGGTGCCTTCGAATGCATCTCCTAGTGCAGAGGCTGCTTCTGGACCTAGCGTTCAGCCTGAGCGGAGTGGTTGTGGTGGCTTGTCTTAGCCCCACCTCGAGGCTTTTCTTGAGTTTTTGAAGATGGACTGCACTAAAAGGATCACTTTCCTGCAAATGTCTTCTCTCCCATTCAAAATCCAATATTCTCCATGTACCGGCCACCAGCTTGGGCAATCTGAAGTCTCATGCGGGGAGAGCTCATCCCAGGTATTGCTTGTTTGCATTCATCATTTAATTTAAAAATAATCACAAATGCAAGTGTTCTCTAAAAGGTTGCTTCAATTTAGATTCGATATTTTTATAGTATTGTCTTACCTGATTGAACATTGAAGATTGTAATGCCAACCAGAACCCTGAAAGTCAAGGCTCAGAGCTGGTTAGTGACATGGCTAAATGGGGGCTAAATCAAAAATTTTAACGGACTCAAGGAGTTGCTAAATGTTTAACGGGATTAACGTTTTTTACGCTCTCAACGAGTTTTTTCTTTAACGGATGCGAAAGTAAAGAGCTTTGAAATGTAACGGTCAAGGATTAATTGAAGTTACTTTCAAAGTAACGACGCCCAACTATGGTGAAGTGTAACCAAAATAAATATAACCCTAGGGCGGAGTATTTCTCGACTTGGAAATGCTATTCGGGATCGCCAATCATAATATAATTCTTCAAAAAACTGAGCACTGAATTCCAGCTCATGTAAATGTATGATTCCTGTCATTTGATAGAAAGTATGCAGTGCGTGAGTCCACTGATTTTGCTCAAGACTATATCACAAATGATTGACACGTTGATTAACAGGAAAAGAAAAAAAAATAAATAAAAAAGCATAAAGCAAAGATCGTAGGTGATCCATTAATACACTAACACACAGCCATTAAAAAATAGTCTTGCCATTAATATACCAGGAAGGATATGATGTGAAATGATCAAATTAATGCATTTAAATCGTTCACAAAAAAGTTAGCACCGTTTGTAGATAGAAATTCTGAAAATAGAGGCTATTGCGCTTTGCTGAGAGGCGCAGTGCAGACTGTTAAAAGGTTTTTCTAGTGCAGACTAGTAACTATCATCGCTACTCTGCACTTAAACGACCCTGGATCCCCCGGATAGCCACAACGGTAAGATTATGCGATTTATTTAACCTCATGCAGTGCTACCACGATGCCGATAACTAAATTGCAATTTTAGGACAGTAAACTGCACAACATCGCCTTTGATATTTTCCAGTCAGGAGTGCACAACATGACAAAAATAATGCGGAATATAACTTGATAGACCTACAAGACTAGAGCATAACATTCGATAGCTGGCTATCTATAAACCACACGCAGGCAAACCAGAATTCACAACTACTCTCACTCAAACTTTTCACGGAGTACACGCTCATGTTACGGCACAATTGCAAGCAATAAAAAAGAACTTAGAGAAAATCAAATCCAACTTAGCAAGGTGGTTTCAGACAACGCTAACTGTGAAAGGCTAAAACATCATTATACAATCTATAGTTCATTCCAAATTATTGAAGGTGGCGCACTCCCTCCTTGTAACCTATTGAGAATCTGCAAAAACTAGCAACGTCATGAAGGCAACTCTTTAATTAATATCAAACACCTTTGCAAGCTAATACGCCAAGGAGGGCTCACTCTAGTCAACGTTAAGAACCAAACAACAGCCTTACTAATTAAGATTCAAGCACAAATGCTTAGGAACGAATGTTCAGAGAATTGGATGCTCTTTAGCAAACTCTTGGTAAGAAGTCACTTTTAAGCGACTGAGCCGATAATGTGAAAACAATTAGTCTTCAACACAGGTCATCAAAAGACAATAATTCAACAAAGCAACCCAACCTGTCTACACAAACGCATGTGAACTTTCATACAGCCTGGACTTTTTAATCGTTTATCACCCAACGGAGTCTTTAAACCACCCGCCGCTAAGAAAATGCACTCAAAATAGCAAAGCGAGAATTTTGGCCAATCGATTATATCAGGGGCACAACGTACACGGCATTCCGGGTACACAATGCTGGAATAAAAGCGTGCGAAGACAAATACTAAATCGGACCAATTCATGGGCAGCATCATTTTAGACCGCAGTCCAAACTACTTACGAGGCGCTTAGGAAACTAGACGCAGGAACCTTATCATTCGCGAGTTCATGAGCTAATCAGAATGAAATCTGCATGTCTTGAAACTTAATATTACCGGATACATGTAGGAAATGAATAAATCATTAAAAAAGCTTTCATGCAATGCCGGTTTTCTGCCTTCTCATAAACAAAATCATAACTTTTATCAAGCAATTACTTAACACTCCTCACAATATCAGGCAGCCCCTTATGCTCTGTGAGCAAAATTTACAAATAGTTTGCTTAAAACCTTTTGCTAAATTTAAACGAGACTCCTAATGCCTTTCATCACTTTCAAAAACCAAATGCCATGTGGCGAGACAAGAAAATGCCATCACCGTATTTTGAAAGGACTTGTTGATCAACAATATCCTATAGGAGAGTCGATCAGCGTATCTTGCTTGTTTATACTAGAGCACTGCATCTACATAGCCCAGCCATACACATAGCGTGATTTCACAGTACATTTGCATCTACTTCGCCTGGAATGAGGAACCTTTTCTTTCGTGTTCTTTTTTGAGTTTGACTAACTCTGAAGGTTCAGATGTGAGATCAAATAGTTGCCAAAACATTATGCTTTAAGGAATCGGATTGGACACGTTTATTTTGAACGCATTTCTTTTTATCTGTTTGTTTCTGTGCTTCTAATTTTGATTCTGCTTGTCGGAATAGGGCGTCGGCCACGCAAGGTCACCTTCAGTAACCCTCGAGAATGGGCTTCGGACGCATGTAGGCAAACCACGCAAAAATGAAGAAGGTAAAAAGAAGGGGCTAGAAGAACTGAAATACCATCCCTATCGATAGCTTTCACTAGCCTTCGTAACATTGACAATATCCCTTACGTTGAGAGAGCGTCTCTACATTTGAAAAATATGATAAGCCTTGAGAACATAAGAAGATATCTCATACTCCTATAATTACTTTAGCAATGTGGAAAAAATAAGAGCCCCAGACACAGACACACCCCTAAACCACAAACTTTGCAATGAATTTTTTTTTCAACACAGCATCTTTGAGTTTTATACGGCTAACATAATTTTTATGTAGACATAAATATGTAATATTCATCTATATAATTTTGGTTATCCATTCTTTCGCATCTCTACTGTTCGTATTCTCAGCGGTGCTAAAATCATAGCGAATAAAATTGGCTAGCTAGGAAATTCTCAAGCAAACTCAAATCATAAGGCCAACGTCTAACATCGACAATCCAAAACAATAAAATATTCTTATTCTGGTCCAGCACTCAACGCCAATCCAAATTAGCGGTTAAGTCTTTATTAGTTCTTGAGAGATTGTGTAATTTCATGTGCGAATTTCAGCCTGGTGCCAAGTTAACAGCAGGTAAATGGTAGTCAATGTAGGTTCTGTAAATGAACGGGGAGGTTTGCCCCTGCGGCCACTTTTAGGCTGAGCTTTTCCGAACCATCGCAAATGCAGGTTCCTACATTAGTCGGTGAAAATAAAATTCTTGTTCGTTTTTCACGCAGGTTTACGTAACATAATATTTGGGGAGGGGAGGGCCTAGTCGCGTGCTACTCTTTCTAGGTGAGTGGAATGGGGTGTGTCGGTTTTCGTTATGCAACGAACTAGGCTGAATTACTTTGCGGAAACCAGGCGAGGTAGTAAACTGCAAGATGCAATGAAATACGAACATCTTGCGCTTTTATGTAAAACGTGTTCGTTGCGCCACAACAATAGATCTTTAAAAGGCTAATCTTGCTCCGAGAAGCGAATGCAATGATAAGCGAAATGAGTGATCGTCTCTCCATCTGCATCACAAGAAGGAAATCCAATAACTGTAAGAACTCAATCCTGCATTTGAGTGCTAATCTGAAACTTTATGCCAGCACGTTCGTTTCAAAGGACGTGTGCTACAACGAGCACAAAAAAAAGGCAGGATGAACATCTTATGACTTCAAAACCACACTGCAGCTTCAGACAAATTCAAGCAGTACGAACAGACAATCTAACTTCTAGTCCATCGACCCTCCCTAATTTTGAGGATTCATGATAGCACTCAAAGCTATAACCTCTCTGTCTGCTTGTAAAAAAAGGCCAACATTTCATAATAGCTATTAATATCTTATAATCCATTCGAATTCTTATATACTTTTCTCAAGGAATTTGTGATAAAGCCCTACTAGCATTTGGCACATAACAAAAGACACCAGTAAGCACAATCTCAGCAAATCTAGATAATAAGTATTCAGAAAGAGTTAAATCTGATTCCTTTAATTTCAGTAAATCCAACTCATTTATGGCACTGCGAGTCCCAACGCTATGCGTGTGTGTCTGTGCGTCTGTGTGCGTTTGTGTGTGTGTTTGTGTGTGTGTTTGTGTGTAGATCCAGATTTTTAATTTTTTTAAGCAATCAGACCCTCGAATTTATTTATTACATACTTCGAAGGCACGATCGTTTGCAAGCACGAAAACAAAATTATGCGCCAGTAAAGCAGAAAAGTTTAGACAAGTAGGAGAGTTACCAGAACCAAACAAGTTTATTATTGATTTGTCAAGTTTAATTAGAAGACAGCAGAAGCCCCTTCTCGTTTGGTCCTTCGATGTTTAATAGCTCGAACACAACAATTTCTGGTAGCGTGACTTTCAACTTCCAATGGGATCCTAAATCGAACGTGGCGAGTGCGACTTTCAAGTGCGAATGCGTTTCTAAATCGAAGGTATTAAGTTGCAAGTGCGACAGGAAATCATTCTATCGCGTGGTATCTTATTGCGTCGATAAAGTGCGGAAAAGTTGTTCACTAGCAGCCCGCAAGAATCACAAGAGAACGCGGAATCAGATTCGATTGCACGCTGGTGGGCCTGGTCAGTCCGGCTGGAAGCGCAACTTATACCGGCGTCGCGTTGCGAGAAAACATCGTTTGTTTCACGTTGTTGAAGTCAGCATTCGTAGAGCTGTGTTTCTTGCTGGTCGCTGTGAGTGTGTTCTTGTTCGCATTGCAAGAATCCGCAACTGCGTCAACCAGTTTCATACAAGGGCCCTTGCTGTCTGCAAGTTCAGTCTGCGACGTGTCGCTTATGTTAACAGTCGGTCGCAAGCTATGTCCGTTGTTGAGTTTAACGCCATCTGACAGCTTGCATCTAGACAAAAGGCTGTATGGCCTCATGCGCTTCAAGGCTGGTATAGTCTCATACGACTGAGGACATGGGTAACCGGGACATCCCCTTGCGCAACTTCGATGGAATATTCTTTGAAGTCTAGTTTCCTGGCAACTGACTCCACTGGCATTTTTGCTGACCAGTGTTGTCTCAGCGTCCAGGTAGGTTCGCCGGGGCTTTCAGGATCCCGACTTTGGTTTTCACTCGGAGATTTTTTCGTTGTTGACGAACCTGCTCGGTGCCATCGCCGATGAGAAGCGAGATTTGCAGGGCAGCTAAACTCTTTCTCGCATTCGGGGCAACGGTGTTCAACGTGCTTAATTCCGGAACACTTATGCTTGGCTAGCGAAAATGCATCTGAAAAAGCGTTCTTGCAGAGCTGGCAGTTAAAGTTAGACTGAGGAAGCGGTCCCTTGATCAGTGGCATCGCACAGCCATCAGCTTTTGAAGAATTTCTGGACGTAATGTCTCTCACATTTTCCTGACCGCTGCTGCTGCCTTGCTTACAGCAGTTTTTTTCTGCATAGTAAAGTCCGAACGGCATGGATACTGGGATCGTATTCAAAAACAAAGCTTTCAAGTCGAGTTCACTGGATATCTTAGCTGTGCTTGGCACTGTCAATCCAGAGTTCTCTGCGGATCCCGACCCAAGCAATCGTTCACTTAAAAATGCAGTATTCCCTGGCATGGCATTCCCTTCCTTTTGCTTTTCACTCAAACTAGCGTAAGTTCTTCCAGACCCACCTGAATTTGAACTGAATGTCACGAACGCGCTGCTTGCACTGAAATAAAGTTTATTTACGTTGAGAGCTTTCGTCCTCTCACTCGCATGCTTAAATCGCACCCCAACATCCGCGTATAAAGCAGTGCGCTTTCCTCGAACTAAAAATGATTTCGGCATTCTGCATGAAGCACTGAATTGTACTTTGCTCTATAATCACATGTACTGCTTTTCGCCACTCAAGACCTCATGCAGCAGCGAAGATTGAAATCAAGTGCGTCAATCAGAGAAGGCCATGCCTTTATATGCCGAACCATTCGCGCACCTGTCGTCCTAGTCAAACCGATTACGGAGTTCTTCTTTAAAGGAACGGAACGGCTCCCGAGCATCTAAGGCATTGTTACATTTTCCTTATATCGTTAGACTTATTGTTTCGATTTTCCTGCATGTGCCTTTAATTGATCAGAAAGTGTTCTAATGACGTAAACATGATTGGACTTGCCAAGATTACGTGACCTACAGACCACTTAAGACGCTCATTTAAATATCGGGAGAAAAGTCCTGCTTTCAATCTATGTTAAGCGCATGCTGATTGCTACGCTTCGTTTTTTTTTTTCAAGATCTAGGATAAATAAGTAAAGCCACTAATACATTTTAAAAAACATTGTGCACATTGTGCAACATGTTTACATTGGCATTATAACCGACGATAACTTGGAATTCTATAATGAATTGAAGACCAGACACATTGCTGTTAATGAATTGTGAATGAGGACTTAAATTTGGCTTAAAAAGCATTAATGCCTGCGCGGTAGCAAAGCCGCACTTGCCTGCCGCCTGATAAATTGTAATCTTTACATGCATTAAAGTTCATCTTCACTGACCCGAGCTAAGTATGTGAAGATGCAAATGAAGGAAACCAATCAGTGACTATCAAGATCAACACAAAATAATCACGTCTTCAACTTTTCTTCGACAAAAAGAAGTACGGGAGAAAGAACTGCTGTGTCGAGATTTAGCAGAGTACAACACAAGGGTGTTAACAGTTATTAATTCTTTCCTTCATCAAAGTGTCACTTCGCCACGGACTTCACGAATTGCAAACCGGTTTCATTACAGAAATTTTCATTGCTAACATAGCAAAAAAAGGAGAATCAAATGAAGAAGTCAACTCCTGCATCGAGTTTCTTAGCAATAATCATTCTTTTCAAACTCCAAACTATAATCTTGGTATAAGTAGCTGTGCTTGCTTTCCTAATAAGCCCAAACCGATGGATAGTTGCATACTTACATAGGCAATTGTATATATATATACATACATATATATATATATATATATACATATATACATACATACATACATACATACATACATACATACATACATACATACATACATACATACATACATA
>QQSS02131297.1:0-16086 GCA_003687565.2 Craspedacusta sowerbii
ACCGTGAAAAAACACGTCCGATCAGAACGGCTGCCAGGCGGATAATAACAGATTTTTTACTTGATCTTAGCCAAAAGGGCGAGAAGCGAAACCATCTAGGAATTTTAACGATCCCGCTAATTGCCTATCGCCACCGCTAATTGCCACAGAGTCCCGGTCTGAAACGACATTCTTGCTGGTGGTTCATCGATGATGATGGTGGCAAACCAAGCAGAGCTGCTTAGACGTCGTTTGAGCTATCTTAGGCTAGAAAGAGGACCAACAAATAAATTGAAATCTACATAACCCAACTGAGAACAACTGAGGACCCGAAACGGGTTGACCCGGTCCTCAAGGCCCCAGCCAGACCCTGACTGCCTGCAAGGCATGCCAAGAAGAAAAAGAAAAAAAAATTTAAACAAACGAAAATAATCCCCAAAGCCAAGAGCAGAACTCCTTCCCTAAGCCTGCACACTTAAAAGTAGTGAGCATTTCAACGTTTGATATATACTATACATACCCCTTCCTGAGAAATGTTGAGGCAAACCTAGCCAATCGCCGACCGAGGACCATGGCAACCGGACGGTAGCACCTTAGCGACGAGCCGGCCGAGATGGATTTACTTAATCTCTGTGTGCTATTGGGCCGCTCTCTGCTGTAGTGCAACGCAGAGGCAACACGTGGCCAGGGTGAGGTAAATCTCGAGCCCTTGACCCACTGCCGAAAATCAGATTAATATATGAGTGACCGCAATAGAGGTCACATACCAGATATTAAACTGACAAGAACGGATAATTTTTAAGTGTCCGGTTATCCCGGCAGCTCCAACGACAAGGTTGGGCTGTTTTCTTATGTATCCCGTTTAACAAAGAAAAAGGTCTGCTTTTGCTATGATCCCTAGGGTGTGTGGCGTAGAGACATAATTTACAAAAGTTGTCTGTACGTGTTGGAGATTGTGCATGCGTAGCTGGGGATCTGAAATCTGCAAAGTCCTATATATAAAGCGTTATTCAACAATTCACTCGTCGTCTACCCGCAAGTGGTAGATAGCGACATGTCAAAATCCTTTAATTATAAAGAGGAAATGGATGCGTTTGAACCGCACAAAAAGATCCACTGAGCGCCGGTAGGATTTGGGGTTGGTAAGGCCCTTCTTCCACGTAGTAAGCGCGGACTTACAGTTAGTAATAAGCGTCTCAAACTTGTTGCAGGAGAAATCAATCGCGTATGGGGAGGGGGGATAAATTCGTCGTACGGCTTCAAAATCACCAATAACCATTACAAATAGACAACTAAGAAATCCCTTCTACCTGAAACTCGCATATAACCATAAGAATTAAAATATCCGTTCCGTCTCAAAGTCGTTATATAAAGGACCGACACATAAAATATCCTTTCCGTCTCAAAGTCGTTATATAAAGGACAGACACAACCCACTGGCATGCCTGTAATGGAGCCTACAGGTGCGTGGTCTACTCCGAAATATCTTAAATAAAGGGCAAAAGATTTGATTCCGCTGCGTCAAAAGGCAGCTTGCCGTTAACAAGAGCACCCAAACTATTATTAATTAAGAAGTCAGTTTCGAATGTCTATATCTTGTTCCGTTGTGTGGCCACATTGTAGTGTTGCATGATAAGGTGAGAAAGTTGCTTTCGCACCTTATGCCACGCAGCTCGCGGGATGATGGCTGCACTTTCATAGAAATTTTTGCAGCGTATTTTCCAGGTATTGCGGACTACCAAGGAAACTAAAGTTGTGGAGAGTTTCTTTTCGTGTTTGGAGATATGGTCGTTGGAGGAGAAATCTCCGAGCATCAGCTTAATAGGACTGACGTCGTTACGGAGGTTCAGTATATTTGATGCATAGGGCTTTATTTTTGCCCATCAGAAGGAAGGGACGACACAGAGTGCAAAGCAATGTAGGAAGGTTTCTGATTGAGTTCTGCACGTACGGCAAGAGTAAGGAGCGCTTAGGTGTTTGGGCTTGTGGAGGTTTCTAAGGGTCTAGCCCATAAATTCACACAGCGTGAACTTTGCGTAGAGCTTCCATAACGATTCGTGTGCATTATTTGCGTTATGTACTCCAAATGAAGTCCCAATTTAAGGTTTCTTGCTTTGTCACCCCGTTCCAGTAGTTTGGGCCGGGTATAGTGTCGGCGTGGCGTTCTTTCCTTCGTAGTGTTTTGTAAATCACTTTAGTAGTGGGGAGCCCGATGGATGGGTTCTGGAGGGTGAAAAGTGCTACGTTTGCTCTGACTAGTGGGACCATTTCGGTGTTATATGGTGGGTCGTCGTGTTGCGTGATTAGAGTTTGTGGTATAGAATTGTCCACTAGGTGTGTCCACATGTCTGGCTTGATGGTGGACCCAGTACCACTTTCGAAACGCTTAATGATGGCCAAGGCAGCCTTGTATGACGCAAGATCTTGTATTATCAATGTAGCGTCATCGGCATATTGTGTTATCTTTATGTTGTGCTTGCCTATTCTGTAGCCTTTAACGGTAGGGTCCTGGTTAATTGCTTCAGCCATGGTTTCAACAATCAAGGTGTATAGGAGTGGGATAAGGGACACCCTTGCCTTACTCCTCGTTCAACCAGAATTTTTGCGGAGAAGTTGCCATTAATCTGAATTTGACTGGTAATGTTACAGTAAATAATGCGTATCCAACTTCTGAAGGTGGGCACGATGTTAGCTTTCTCCAGCACTCGGTCTAGGACGGCCATGTCAACCTTATCGAACGCTTTTTCTTGATCTAGTGTTAGAATGAAAACTTGATTGTGCTTTTGTTTAGCGTGGTAGAGGACATCTCTTACCAAGGATATATTCGAATGTATGGTGCGACTGGGAATGCCACATGTTTGGTCAGGTGATAGTAATGTCGACAATGTTCTTTTAAGTCGGTTAGCTAAGGTCTTCGTGATAAGTTTGTAGTCGACGCAAAGGAGAGAAATTGGGCACCAATTTTTAATATCGCGTCGCAAACCTTTGTCTTTATACAGAAGGGTTATGATGGCATTTGATTGGGTTTCCGTGAATTGTTGCAGGTCATATAATTGTTGGATTACTTCCAATTAGGGTTGTTTTAAAAGGCTCGAGAAGGTGTAATAAAACGCCATGGGGATTCCATCAATCCCTGGAGTCTTATTAAGCTTCATTTGGAGGAGAGCAGAGAAAAGTTCTTGTGTGCTGAAGGCCTTATCAAGTTGAATTTTTTGCGAGACTTATTTGGTGCACTTAAACAACAATCAGTCTTGGTCAGGTGGATCGGTCGGCTTTACTATACAGTTCTTGGAAAAAGGCTCGTATATACTCTAGAATGCCTGTTGTCTTTGATGACGTTTCCTGTACAGTGGGAGACTTCGGATAAGTTACTGTCGATATTCCTGTCCCTTTCCAGATTAAAGAAATAGGCAGTGGGTTTCTCGTTTTCTTTCATTATGGTAGTTTTTGTCCTGTCGAAAATTTGTTTGTTTTGCTTAATTTCGAAGTGTTCTATATTTTTCTTCATGTGCCATATTCTGTCTAGGTTTGGTTGTAAATTAGACTGCTCTTTTCTTAATTTTCGGTTGAGATTCGTTTCGTATGCTCTGTCCTTTTTCCTAGCGATTGTCTCAAATTCTTGGGAGATTTGCTTGATATACGTTTTCGCGACTTCACACCAAGAGAAGATATCGTCAAAATGGTCTTTCTTGGTGGCCCAAATGTTCAAGAAGTCCGTAATACGTTTATTGTATTCAGCATTCGACAGTAAGGTTCTATTTAGCTTCCAGTATCCTTATCCTCTTTTATTTGCCTTTGCGTGAAGGATATTTGTTTGGAGCATGAGGTGGTCTGTATAGGGTATAACAGTGAGGGAAGTGTTTTTACTATGAAGTTGGGTGTTAGGTTGTTTGACATAAATGCGGACTAAACGCGAGGCGATTGTTTTGCTATGCTTCGTATAGCCAGGGTCTGTGTGGTTGTTGGAGGACCAGATATTTCGCAAACTAAATGTTTTTAAGATTTTGGCGAGGTTTTTCTCTCCTTTGACATGGTCACTGTGTGCAGGCCCTGTTCTGTCTCGTTCGCTGTCTAAGACCATATTTAAGTCTCCGGCAAGAATGACGTCAATGTTTGGCTTTAGACACTTGAAAACATCTGCTAATAAGGGTTCCCTCTTATCGGGTTTGTTATGGGTTGTGTGTCTAATTGTTATTACTAGCAGTCTACCGGTCTCGTCTGCGTATGTACGTTGAACAGTAGTATTAAAACCATTATTAAATAAAATAGCTACGCCTTTAGTAAACGAATTTCCCGAGCACCAGAAGGATGCACACCCCGTGAGTTTGCGCCACTCGTCAGCCCAAAATTCCGAGGTTGCAGGAGTTGAGTGGGTTTCTTGGACAAAAATTAGTTGGGTTTTGGTTTGGTGTAGTGATAAGATTTCGTGTTGGCACTCTTCTCGTGTATTTAATCCGTTGACGTTAATCGTAGCGATTGTGAATTTTCCGTTAAGCGCCATTTACAGGCTGACGGGGTGTCGCAATTTACGTGAGTGTGCCGCCAAACGCATAAAGTCACGACTGCAACATAGTATAGTCGGCGCCAAAGAGGGAGGGGATGTCCGTCACGTCAATATCTCTGGTAATAACGTGTTCGTGTAGCTATTTGAGAATCGCCAGCCGGGTGACTTCGGTGTCCTTCATGGTCCAGAAAAGCACTTGCGCATGTCGGAAGAACTAGCTCTTAGAGAACCGCCGACAAGCGTTGGTGGCCTCGACGATCTGCTGGGTAACCGACTTTAATGACCCCATGGTCTGTGACTCGGATTTCGCTTTCGCGTCGAGCTCGCCGATCTAGTGTCGTAGCGACTCGAAGAGTTTAGGTCGTCCTTTCCTCGTCCTCTCTGGAGTCGCTGTCGTCGTCGCTGTCTCGCTCGTCGTCGCTGGTAGGTAACGGAACGTCGGCGACGGTGGCCGCATCGAAAGCCCATTTAGGTAGAGAAGACGCAGAGGTTGCGTTTCACGTCTATATAAAAGTTACTGACATTGCTCGCGCTCCATATTTGCGCCTCTGGAAGGGCGGCGACAGCTTTTGCTTCCGTGCATCCGTATGGGGCTTCGAAAACTGCGGTCCTGTTTTCTTCAAAGCCCCAGCTTGCCAGCATCTGTACTTCCCGGTGAAGTCCGCTTTTAGGCAGCGATTTCGTTGGAGCTGCAGCTGATTTTGTTGCAGCCGCGTAAGATGTAGGGTTATGTGCCATGCCTTGGTTGGTGGCGGATTGGTGGGTAGACCGTGTTCTACCTGTCACTTCTGGCTCTGTTCGGCTATCAGGAGTTGCCTTGACGTGCGAGTTGGTTGCGTGCAAGTCAACTGCTGCAGCGGTTTCCATTTCGGCGGTCGACATGGGAACCGATTCCATGGACACAGCCGTTTCACTTTCGCTAGGTAATTGCGATCGAGGCGCGAGAACGATGCCCTTGCTAGTTTCTGTGGACCGCGGTTGTGAAGTCTTGCCAGGTTTACTGGCCAAACCCTTCGACCGCTGCTTCATCTTGTTTAAACCACGCAGTATGCCTTTACCGGTGCTTGTAATGCACAGTCAATGAGCCCTGGTAAATTCTTGCGACTGCCACGGGTGCTCGGGAAAACACGCAAAATGTTGCCCCACAAGTGTAGAAAAAATTGTTCCTGTACCGCTAACTTTTTTTGCACAGGTATCCACGAAGCGAGGCGCTATTAAATAAGCGCACTCTAATGGACGTTTATTCGTCTGGTCTTCGGAGTGCCTTTCACCGGATCTCCTTCCAATACCACGTCCAGATCGACAAGATAATAACAGATACTACACTTCTCAATGTCAGAGGTGCGATAACCATCTAGGAGTTTTAACGATCCTGCTAATTGCCAATCGCCACCGCTAATCCCCACCGAGTCCCGGTATGAAACGACATTCTTGCTGGTGGTTCATCGATGATGATGGTGGCAAACCAAGCAGAGCTCCTTAGATGTCGTTCGAGCTATCTTAGTCTAAAGAGGAGCAACTAATGAATTTAAATCTACATAACCCAACTGAGAACAACTCAGGGCACGAACAACGTAACTCTAGATCCCAGCCAGACCCTGCCTGCAAGGCATGCCAAGAACAAAAAGAAAAAAAAATTTAAACAAACGAAAAAATACCCCACAGCCAAGAGCAGAAGCCCTTCCCAAAGCCTGCACACTTGAAAGCAGTGAGCATTTCAACGTTTGATATATACTATATATAACCATCTCCTGAAAAAATCTTGAGGCAAACCTAGCCAATCGCAGACCGAGGCCCATGGCAACCGGACGGTAGCACCTTAGCGACGACCCGGCCGAGATGGATTTACTTGATCTGTGTGCTATTGGGCCGCTCTCTGCTGTAGTGCAGCGCAGAGGCAACCCGTGGCCAGGGTCAGGTAAACCTCGAGCCCTTGACCCACTGCCAAAAATCAGATTAATATATGAGTGACCGCAATAGAGGTCAGATACCAGATATTAAACTGATAAGAACAGAAACTTAAAGTTTACCTGTTATCCCAACAGCTCCAGCAACTTGGCTAGGCTGTTTTCTTTGTATATCCAATCGTTAATACAACAAAGGCGTGATCCCCAGGTGTGCTAATTTAATAAATATTTACATGCGTATGAGGGCATGGGTTGCAGCGCTTGAGTTTCTGGGGGATCATAAATTCGTCTCGTCCACATATACGCTCAGAGTTTTCTGTGTCGATAAAATATAAAAACTGTGCAGGTGCCACCTCGCACGACTCGAAGGGCCCCAGACTAAAGCCGGATGGTTATGCGAATGATATCGCCCGTCTGTGAGAAAAAACCGAACGGAGATGAAACGCTCGTCCTCGCGGGGTACCAACGCCCATGCCCACGACGTACCAGTTATGGTGGAATGCACGGGTATAGGTTGGTATATTTCTATTTGCAAATACGGGACGCCTTTGCCACGTGGGTTAGCTTTTCCGGTCGAAAGGTATAAGGCTCACGTCTACGGCACAATGAGAACGGAGGAGATATTACTAAGTACAGGTGTGTTGTTTTTAAGAGGTATGGTTATGGCGACTAGATGTGCTTCTCTGTGCGACGGGGTCCTGACTATTTCAGGGGGTTATGCGAATGACCTACGGCCTCGGGAGGAGCTGAGACTAAGTGCCCGCGCGCTCTACTCCCGAGTCGGCCGACGCCCTTATCCCACACAGCGTCAGAGACACCATATTACCGTACGCATATATAGACCGTCTCGTATGTAAGTGAAAATAAACTGCGTCAGAGGCAAAATAATGCCGTATATATAAATTGAACGTCTCGTATATAAACGAAAATAAACCTGAAGCATCTATTACCTCGATCTTTGTTCTCTGCTTGTGGAAAATTTCACAGCGCATTTTCCACGTCTGGTGGACGACAATAGCGATAAGGGATATTGGGTTTGGGGAAGAGGTCGCCTAGCACAAGTCTGATTGGCGTAAGCTCTTCTGTCAGTTCTAATATTCGGTTAATTTGAGGCTTGACTTGAGCCCATAAGCATGTTGGGATTTCGCATTCTGAAGAACATTGCAAAAACGTTTCTCGCTCTGTCTTGCAGGCTCTGCAGGAGTCAGGGGCTTTTGTGTCTTTTGGTTTGTGTAGGTTTCTTAGTGACTTTCCGATAAACTCGTATGTGGCGAGTGTTTCGTGTCTTAGTTTCCAGAGTGTTTCGTGCGTGTGGTTGGTGTTGTGGTCTGCGTACGATGAACTCCAAATGTTGCTCCAGTCAAGAAATTCACGTCGTGCCACCTGGTTCCAGTAGTCAGGTCCTGGAATTGTCGTGTGCTTGAGTTCTGCCACTGCTATGGCGTTGTAAATGTCTTTGGTTATGGGGTGGACGTAGTTGTTGGAAGTGTCCAGTCTTGTTAAAAGAGCTGTGTGTTTTTCAATGTACGTTATGCTGTCGGTATAGAAAGGTGGATCTTCGTCTTTGAGTATGAGGTTTTGCGGAGTGTTGTCGTCGATGAGGTGTTGCCACATGTCTGGTTTTATCGTTTTTAGATGTGTCCCAATCCAGTACTTCGCGAAAGTCGTCCATGTATCATCGGCGCTTTTGTTGAAGAAGTGTGATTGTAAGTGCAGTCGTAGGGCCATGGTTTGCGTGGTAAAATTTTTAAGAGCAAGCCCTCCCGCCCAGGTAGGTCTACAAAGATGCTTGAGTTTGATGAGGCTGTTGGCTTCCGTATCCCAAAGGAAATCTCTGCTTGTTTTATTTATTTCCCGAACGGCCAAATCTGGGGGTGGAAGGGTGTGGGCAATATGGTAGCGCTTCGCTAGCGCTAGGGCGTTGATTACGAGTGCTTTTCAATTTTGGAGAGCGCTCTTTGCCCCCAGCGTTAGAGGAACTGCTTAAATGTTTTAATTTTTTGCGGTAGTTGAAATCTATGGTGTCGTTATAGTCCGTGAAGAAGTGTATACCTAGTAATTTCAGCCCTTCGTTGGTGCCATTTTTCCATTCACGCCCATGCTGTCGTAAGGGTTTTCTTTTGCGCAGATGTATAGTCCTTCAGTTTTGTGTTTATTTATAGTTGAGCCCGTTGCCTTTTCAAACCGCGAGAGATGACTCGCATTGCCTCGGTGAACGAGGACTTGTTTTGCAGAATGACTGCCGTGTCGTCTGCGTACTGGCTTATTTTAATTTGGCGCTTTCCGATTGGGTATCCTTTAATGGTTGGGTCTAGTTTGATGGCCTGGGCTAGGGTTTCCACCCTGGCGTACCTCCCGTTGGATATCTACTTTTGGTGAGAAGTGCCCGTTATTTTGAATTTGGCTGGTTATGTTATTGTATATAATTTTAATCCAGTTCCAGAAATATGGACCCACGTTAAGCTTATGTAGTATTCGATCAAGAAAAGCTGTATCTACCTTGCCGAAGGCCTTTTCTTGATCGAGTGTTAGCACGAAAGTTTGTTTCTGTTTTTGTCTAGCGTGGTAAATGACGTCTCATATCAGTGCTAGGTTGGCGTGTATGGTTCGTCCAGGGGCACTGTTCTTAGACGGTGATGGTCTTGTCCAAGTGTTGATGTTCTTCCGCTGTTAGGTGTTTGTTAAGTTTGTCTAATAGCCAGTCTTGATCGGGTACGCTTGTAGGCTGAGTCTTGTAAAGTGCCTCGTAGAAGTCGGTGGCTACACGGAGGATGGCGTGTGTTTCCGTGGCAACTGACCGGCAGTGTCCCTCAGTTCGGTAATTGTAATGTTCCTTTTTCTGTCCTTTTCTTAATTGAAAAAGTAAGCAGTAGGTTTCTCGTTTTCCTCCAAGACTGTAGTTTTGCTTTGTCGAAAATTTTCTTATTTTGTTTTATAGAGTGGTCCTGGATTTTCCTGGTGAGGTTCAAAATTAAATGTGGATTTGGCTTGGATTTAGATTGCGCTTGTTTGAGTTTCCTTGTTAGCTTGTTTATACATGTCTTATCTTTACTTTTAAGTTTTTTTTCCGTAGCTTTGGAGATGTTTTGAATATATTATTTAGCCGCTTCCCACCAAGAAAGGGACTTCTCGAACGATTTTCATGATGTGGCCCAAGTAGTTAAGAAGGATTTTATTTGTGCTTCATAGTCGTCGTTCTGTAACAGCGTCCTATCGTGTTTCCAGTACCCGTGGCCTCATTTTGTTGTTCTCGTATCGGTAAACAATTTTGTTTGCAGCAATAAGTGGTCTGCGAAGGGGATCACGATGAGGAGGGTGTTCGAGGGGTGTAAATTTGCTTTGTTATCCGGGAGGTATATTCGGTCTATTCGGGATGCTACGGCCTTGTTGAACCACGTACAACCTTGGTGTTGTTGTAGGTCGTGTGCCAAACAATCTTTAAGCTTGATGTTTCGGATGGCCTTGGTTAGGTTATTCTTACCTTTCTCGTGGTCACTGTCGGGATTCCCTGTTCTATCTCGTGGGGCGTCAGTTACCATATCAAAGTCCCCCCAAGTATAACTTCTGAGTCGGGCTTTAAGCATTTTGTATACTCATGCATACTTGTGAAAAGAAATTCTCTCTTTTATTGGGTTTGTTAGGGCCATAGATGTTTGCCATTTGAAGTTGTTGTTTCTGAATTTTTATTGGCAGTAAAAGTGTCCTGCCTTTTTGTTCTGTATGTGTGTCGTGTATGGGTGTGGTGAAATCGTTGTTAAATCGTGCTAGGATGTCAACCAAGCGGACGTGTGTCAATATTGTATATGGTTGGTTGTTTAAGTCAATGCCTTTTTTCCGGTGCATCGTCACCGTCACCCCCGTGCCGTACTCGCCGAATATCTGGGCGATCACGCGATTGGGGATCTGGGGGTGGCAACGTAGTACGCTTACGAAGACACTACGTGCTGTGTCCGGGACCAGGCAAGTTTTTTGTCCGTGGACGGTTATGTTCTTCTGTATGGCGTCACGGAGTTGTTCTGTCGCTCGAAAACTTACAATGCAAACGTTTCGTGGGATGTCTTTGTATACGTTGGTAACATTGTTATGTAGCAATATCTGAGCTTGTCTCAGATCTGTAATGGCCTCGGCCTCGGTGTATGAGGGTGGTACGCCGAAGATGGCAGTTCGGTTACAGTCGAATGCTTGCGTTTTTTTCATTGTGTAGTTGACGTGTCGTGGTTTGTGTGATGCGTCTGACGAAGCGGCCGCGTATCTTTTCGGTTGAGTAGGCTGTGGATGAGAGCCCTCAGCTCCACCGTCCGACGGGTTGGTGACAGCTGGTCTTGAAGCCTTTTGTGAGGTAGCAGCGATATCTTGCGTGTCGGTGACCGTTACGGTTGCTCCAGGACCAGAGACCGAACTGTTGCTAGGGGTACTTGCTTGGTTGCCATTGTGACGGTTGCTTCCGGACCATAAGCCCGGCTGTTGCTAGGTATGGTTTGGGTTACTTGCACGGTTGCCATGGCAACGGGAATCTCATTGGCCGGATCATTTTGGGTTTTCCTGGTTGCCATAGCAACAGGTTTCACCATGGCGTTATCGTTTGTACATGATGACGATGAGGCCGCAACCTGATTTGAAGATTGCGAAGCTCTTTGTATTGTAGAGGCGGATGTCTCCATGAGATTGTCATCGTTCGGCGAGGAAGGCGTACTTGTACGGCCTGGGTGGGTAGCACTGTCCGATCTGCCACAATCGCCTTTCTCGGGTTTTTCCTTAGAACCCATCGGTTTTAGCCACCGATCCACAAGGTAAGGAGGATGTTCTTCAGTCTCAGCATACTCAGGTGACAGCGCTGTGTATTTGTTCGAATAAATCAAATCGAAGAAATGTTCGCGTGTAGATGTGGCTCCAGACAAGTTCTCCACCACAATTAAGAATAGAACTCTGTGAGCAGAGCGCGCACCAACGGGCAATAATAACAAGATGCGCTAGCAGTGCGCACCTACCTGACTTTGTCTCTTCCGATTAGACTTTTCCAGAGGTCCTAACTCCCTGACGTCCAGGTACCCACATGATAAGAACAGATACTACACTTCATCTTAGCCAAAAGGCCGAGAAGCGACAACCATCTATCAAATTTAACGATCCCGCTAATTGCCTATCGCCACCGCTAATTGCATGAGTCCATGTCTGAAACGACATTCTTGCTGGTGGTTCATCGATGATGATGGTGACAAACCAAGCAGAGCTGCTTAGACGTCGTTTGAGCTATCTTAGGCTAGAAAGAGGAGAAACAAATAAATGTAAATCTACATAACCCAACTGAGAACAACTCAGGGACCGAACCAGGTTGACCAGGTCTTCTAGGCCCCAGACAGACCCTGCCTGCAAGGCATGCCAAGAACAAAAAAGAAAATAATAAACAAACTAAAAAAAAACACAGCCAACAGCAGAACTCCTTCTCAAAGCCTGCACACTTGAAGGCAGAGAGCATTTCAACGTTCGATACATACCATATATACCCCTATATACTATATATATACCTCCTGAGAAATGTTGAGGCAAACCTAGCCAATCGCCGACCGAGGCCCATGGCAACCGCACGGTAGTACCTTAGCGCCGAGCCGAGATGGATTTATTTGATCTCTGTGTGCATTGGGCCGCTCTCTGCTGTAGTGCAACCCAGAGGCAACCCGTGACCAGGGTGAGGTAAACCTCGAGCCCTGACCCACTACCAAAAATCAGATTAATATATGAGTGACCGCAATAGAGGTCACATACCAGATATAAAACTGGTAAGAACAGATCCTTTTTATATGGTCCGGTTTGCCCGGCGGCTCCAGCGACATGGCTAGGCCGTTCTCTATAAAACATTGTAAGACAATCACACAAAATGCAAATTTCGTAGGATCGTAGAAATTTTGATGACGCGGTGGAGTTTTTTCGAGCCTTTGAGGTCATCCTGCGCTACTAGTGGGGTTCTATCCTTAGGGTGTATGACCATGTTAAAGTCTCCCGCCACGAGTGTGGGAGCTTCCCGGAAAAGGTAGTCTTGTAGGGATTTATAGAAAGTCTCCCCTTTGTGGGGTTTTGTAGGTCCGTATATGTTGAGTATCTGATATGATTTGCCTGATGCGCGTATTGCGAGGTTGAGCACAGACCCGTGGCTACCGCAAGAAAAGCATGCGGTTGAAAGTTGACGCTTTTGCGGAAAAGCGTCCCAACTCACAGGTGGCTCTGCCTGTGGTTGGGTTATAGGGGCCGTGATGCCAGTACGATGCTCCCTCCCATTCCTTTGCCCAGATTTGGGAAAGGTCTGGGGTGGAATGTGTTTCCTGTAAAAGGAATATATCAGCGTCTGTGTTACGCAGGGATTGAAGGATGGAACGTCGTTTGAGGTGGTAATGCAGACCATTGACGTTTAGGGAGAAAACGCGCAAAGCGCAAGTGCCTCGGGTAGCCATAGGGACTGCGAAATGTCTTGTGTAGAGTGTTATCTGGTAGTTCGGTAAGGTGCGTGGGTTGGGTATGCTGTTGAAACACTGCCAAACCCTGAGCAACTTTCGCTCTCGCGTTTCTGAAAGTATCTCAACGAACTGATCATCTATCAAATCTGTCTCAAAAAAATGCCCTCTGAGTCGTACTTCTTGTTGAATAAGGTTCATATACTGTTCTTGCAGCGTCAGAATCGCTGCCTGCGTCTCTTGGACGATCTTGGCCGGGATTCCATGGTCAGTGGAAAAAACGAAACCATCTCCAGTTGTCAGCTGCGCGGACTTCTCGACCAGCGTCGCCAGGCGGACATCTTCTAAAAAGTGGGGATGGCTATGTAGGTAGGAAAGCCATGCTTTGCAGGTGGCCCTATCCATATCTCGTCCGGGATGACGGACTCATTACGGACTTGAATGTACACTATCCTTGTTCGCGTTTCATATCTCTGGCCTTCGGTGTATTTGTATTGCTTGTCAATTTTGGTAATACTGCCCTACTTCGCCATTGCAACTGCTATGGCTTCTGATGGAAATTCAGTAGGGATTTTATACAGGGACACGGCCAGGTCTCTCTGCATGGCTGGTGTCATGTGTATATGGTGGCCGTTAATAGTTAGCTTTGCTGCTAGGATGTCAGCTAATAGGTCAGGCGTGGATGCCACTATATACCAGTGGCGTAGATCTTGGTCATAACCAAAACTTTGAACGCTGCTGCCTTTCCATACTTTTTAATTGATCAATTGGATTGCTAGTTCCTCCTCGGTGATGTATATGGGGACATTGAAAGTTACGGTACGTGGCATTGCCCAGGCCTCTTCTACAAGGTTATTAAGGGAGGCCTGCGCCGTTGTTGCGTATATACGTGGGGGTATGTTTATAGTAGCATTGTTGAGTGGCTGGAAATCTGTAATGCAAAAAGTCTTCTTCGGGCCTGGTCTGCGTGTACTTGTATTAAGTAGCCCATTCGATCTTGGTTGTAGCGATGGCAAATGGTAGAGGGTTGCCGACGGTGACATTAGGAACGTTGCTATGGACTTTACATTGCATAGGAACCTTGTGCCACACATTCACTTCAGTTGCGGCTCCATCGTCAACAATTTCCATGTCGACGGAGGGGCTATAAGATCGAAGCAAAGAGATCTCTAGAGGATCAACTTCGCTTTGTGAATTAGTTTTCCGAGTTTGAGAACCAAAGCCAATGGTAACCATTACGGCTGCAATACCTGACCTCTACAAACTGAGGCAAATGCCAGTGCAATTGTCTGTCCGTTGGAACAGACCAAGTGATCCTTACTGGTTTGTGCGCAAGCGCAGTAACCGCGGGAAAGCGCGGGTCACCAGCGCGGGAGAACTCGCCCGGCGACCCAATAACACTCATAGGAGATGTAAAATCACGCGGCAGATGGAGAATGAACGAAGAAAAGGTAGATATATGATACAGCAACGCAGCAAGTAAGCACGAAGCACTCGCAAGGGTTCGATGAACGCTTTAAAACAAAAGCAACGAAAATTCACGCGAAAAGCACCACAATTGCAGTGGAAACACAAAGTTAACGCGCTGAGGAGCGCTCTCACGAGAAACACATCCACACTCGGCAACTTCCCAGCGGATAAGAACAGATACTACACTTGATCTTAGCAAAAAGTCCGAGAAGCGATAACCATCTAGGAATTTTAACGATCCCGCTAATTGCCCATCGCCACCGCTAATTGCCTTGTGGATGTGATGTCACTGGGCAGGAATCGCCTCTGTGGTACGACCACTGCTTGCAGTTATAGCAGTAACAACTGCACGGTTGACCGTTGTCCCCGCGTTGACGGTGATTGTTATAGTGTCGGTTAATGGTTTTTCGTTTCGTGCTAGGATGTAAACCAAGCGCATGTGTGTCAATATTGTATATGGTAGGTTGTTTAAGTCAATGCCTTTTTTCCGTTGCATCGTCACCGTCACCCCCGTGCCGTACTCGCCGAATATCTGGGCGATCACGCGATTGGGGATCTGGGAGTGGTAAAGTAGTACGCTTACGCGGACACTACGTCTTGTGTCCGGGACCAGGCACGTTTTTTGTCCGCGGACGGTTATGGTCTTCGGTTATTTCGCCACTTAGACAGGAGCTAATCTTGATCGGCCATATCCGTGGGCCTCGTCGTGTATACGTCGGGGCGTCAGTAAGGAGGGAGACTGAATGATCTACGATCGCCGAAATCTTGCTATTGGATTTTCTTTCTTTTGCAAGCTGGAAGAAGTATGCGGTTGGTTTTTCATTTTCTTCAAGGGTCACAGTCTTGGTCCTATCAAAGACTTTTCTATTTTGCTTTATTTCGAAATCCTCGATTTTTTTCATCAGCCTCCATAGTATTTCGGTGTTTGGTAAACTTTTGGCCTGATCCTGTTTGAACTTCCGTTTAAGTTGCGTAAGGTACGCTCGCTCTTTCTTCCACT
The DNA here is from genome assembly GCA_003687565.2 of Craspedacusta sowerbii. NCBI lineage: Eukaryota > Metazoa > Cnidaria > Hydrozoa > Limnomedusae > Olindiidae > Craspedacusta > Craspedacusta sowerbii. The sequence continues at coordinate 15,307 of QQSS02131297.1, forward strand.
GCTGCACTGCGAAATCTTGCGGTATCGATATTATTTTATGTACGACTTTGCCACCTCCCACCACATTAGAATGTCATCGAGATTTTCTTTCTTAGTGACCTAGACAATTAAAAAGTCAATAATGGGTTTTTATATTCTTCGTTAGATAGAAAAGTCCGATCTAGCTTCCAGTATCCCGTTCCCCTTCTAGCGGTTTTCTTAAGATACAATTTTGATTGCAGCAGAAGATGGTCCGTATACGGAATAACAGTCAGGTAGGTGTTTGCGTTGTCTAAAGTAACCTCCGTGCGCGGTGTGTAGATGCGATCAATTCGTGAGGCAATTTTTTTTTGCTGTTCCACGTTTATCCACTGCTTTGTTGCGCAGTGCAAACCCATGGGTCTTGTAAGTTAAAGGTGGCGATGATTTTCTTAAGGTTTTTTTCTCCTTCGAGGTGAACACTGTGGGGAGTTCCCGTTCTGTCCCGTTCTCTGTGCGAAACCATGTTAAAGTCGCCTGCCAATACCACCGCGGTGTCCGTTCAGGTCGAGACCTTTCTTTCGGTGTCCTGTCACATTGATACCGGTACCGTAAGAGCTGAAGATGCTGGCCATCACTCTGTTATGTATTTAAGGGTGGCATCGCATGAAGCTAATCCTGGTAGATCGTGTGGTATCTGCCACAAGGCTCGTTTTCGTTTTTCAAGGTCTTCAGAAAACAAGCGATCACCAACGTCCAAATAAAGCCGCACTCGTGTGTAGATCCAACCATTGCCATGGGCACGTTTGTTGGATTCCTTAA
>QQSS02131408.1:0-16085 GCA_003687565.2 Craspedacusta sowerbii
TATATATATATATATATATATATATATATATATGGGGTAAGCAAAGAAATAGATCCCGTAATCCCGTTAAAGACGGGGCATTATAACCTGGTGCGCCCAATGGTACTATAAGTGCGGTACTATAGCTGGTGTCAATAAGGACAGTCTATCCCAACAGCACATACATGTCACTTTAAGAATGGGCATGCTTACCGAGGTTGAATAGGTGATAGACATTGCTTTTCATAGAAGCACCACACTGTCTCGGGAGAATTCGTACGTGCTGATAATGAACATGTTGATCTGTAATCTGCGTAACACAAAAATACATTTTCCTTGCCTGCTGTGTTAGACAATGGCCTATATGATGGCTCCCTACTGAGACAATCTACCCCAGCATATAGCCACACACCCTGCCACACAGCTTGGGGCTGGTCAGTCGTTAAAAAATGATTTAATCTGTGGTTGATTTACTTAAAGCTTAAGCAGGTGAACGAAATGCTGTTGCTGTTGATGAAACAAAAACCAACGTCTTATTCCAAGTGCCATGGAAGTTTCAAGACAAGGCAATCGAAAAAGGCGCCGTATACTACATGCGTAGTTGACCAGGAGACCTTAGCATCCCAGTAGCTGGGAAATATTACTTTTTTTATTTCAAGTATCTTAAACGTGCTTCTCCGATGAGGGCCTCCAGGTACTCATACGACATCTTAAACCGCAACAACACAGGTCTAAGCGCGCACTTGTATGCCATGTTATCTGTTTCGCCACGTGTACTGTTTGTTTGCATCCGACGCGAGCCGTTGCCATGGGTAGCGACGTCATGCCGACTCGAGCAAAACGTGTGCGTTTGGCGACCCGAACAGCCGGTCAATTAATTCCATGGCCATATAAATTTACAGCTCTCGTTTTTTTCTCTCCAGGAAAATCAAGATTTTTAGCGTAATTAGTGTAAAGACAGACATAATACAAAAGATCGAGACGCGTTCAACGTTTTAAGCAAGCTCAGCCATTCGAAGTATTCGTCAAGCCAATAGTTCCTTGGACATTTATGTATGTTTGCACAAATAGACAGTATGCGAATAACGACAGCACAGTTACAATAAAAATCTCCATCAATGTAAGGCTTCTTACCGAATCCCTAGAGAAGCAAAACATAGGAAACTCCAAAAAACGTTTTCGTTATAACACAATCCCACGTTGCCACGACCAGAACTCCCTGAGTCAGGTCACTTGTATTCGAAACAAGGCTCGCCAGCCGGACTTAACTGAAGGGAAAGACCGAATTGCGGCTAATCTGCAGTCCTTAATCTGCACGATAATCTGATCAGCAGATGATGAATATGCAGCTCATTCATGCAGCGCGGTTGACACATGGACGGCGTCAGGGGTGTGATTTGGGGTGGCCAAGCCCCTTTTTTATGGCAAGGAACGGTACCCTGCTAAAGCAATAAGCTTCATTCTGGTCGGAATTATTTTCTCTGAGTGCCGCTCACAAAGCACCAAAAACATTGATATCTAATTAAGACTTTAAAGCTACAAATCAATCAATCAATCAATTTATCAATATATAAATTGAAAAGGGATCAAAGGCATTACACCCGGCAAGATACGAGCTGGATACAGCCAATTGAGCGCCAAGCAATTTGGCGCCAACAATTCTAACTAATAATTTTTGTGGCGTTTTGGTCCTTTCTTGGAACATCTTTAGACTAAACGAACAAGAATACAAAAAAACCGTAAAAGAAAAACAAGCAGAGCACACATCGCCAAGAGGCACATCTTCGAAGTCGAGCTAAAACAGATTCAACTTAATCGATTCTGACTGTCCGTTAAGTAAGTTGGCGAATTAATGGGGCGCGATTATCAAGCTCTCAATTAGCAGACACTCCCATTTGGAGCGACACCTGCGCAGAGTTGTGAAGCAGGCGTGAAGATCGAAATTGATCGGCAATTGACGAGTAGCTAGGTGTTGACCAAGTTCGACTGTTGCTTTTGTTCCTCGATGCTTTGGTGCAGGTGGCGGGTTGTCATGCCGATATAGCCAGCGTCGCACTGGCCACACTGAAATTTGTAAACAACGCATTGTTGACTCAGAATCTTTGGCTTTGCTTCAATAGGTCTAAGACTTTTGCCAATTTTTCTGCTCGTGAATAATGGCTGAACTGGGACCCGTACTTTAGATGCCAGATCATTTAGACGGTGCGTTAGGTTGCACGCACTCATTTCATCCTTATAAGAAATAACCAATCGTACGATCTCATCGGTGAAACGGTGCCCCAAGTAACGTTGTTTTTTATTCTTGTTCGCTTAGTCAAAAGGTGGTCCAAGAAAGGACCGAAGCGTCACAAAAAATATTAGTTTTATTTTTTGCTTTAAAGATTTACCCATCGAGGGTTCTTATTTCTTCTCTAAACCCTTTTAGAGTGGAGAAATTTGAGCAGATGCGAAATCAAAACATTTCCTATCGAGACGGTCACACCGTGAACGGCGAAAGACGCGTCCGATTAGAACATGTTTTCATTCTTTAGCTCGTCGAGCGAGCAATAATGTTGGCAGCCAATGGCGATCTCAAGTTTTTAGCACATGACCAAATTCTGCAAAATGCGTGATACAGTCACGTGCTCTAAACTTTAGATCGCCATCGGCTGCCAACATAATTGCTCGCGCGACGCAGCGCGTTTCTTGGCTGCATGATTCTAGCCACGCGCGCAACATAATTATGGTGCGCGCGCTCAAATATCGCGAGCATAGCTCATCAAGTGGGGGTCACACTGCGCGCGAAAAAAGTCGCCAGTCTCATTAGCTTCAAGCACCGATGATAGGGAGAAAGAATTGCTTCTGCTAGCCTTTGCCAAACTTTTGAAGCTACATCTTCCATTCTCTCTCTCGACTTTCTCGATTTCTGTACGATGAAAGCGCAATATTGCAGAGGCATGTAGCCTGGCGGACAGATTCTGTAAATCGTTCCTCCTCCATACTTTCTTGCTCTATGTAAAAAGCTCTTTGAGTTTGTGGTGTGGCCCCAATTTAAACGATCTGACTTAAATTTAATCGTTTAGTCGTTTAGTCTCCTCACAATTAAAAGTGTCTATTCTCGGGATCTTAATAGAAAGAAGGAACGACAATTCTACAAGAAACGGCTTTTTAATGCCTCTCAGTTTTGCTGAGTCATGTTTACTTTGTCGTATTTAGCTATGGACCGAAACTGCGGCATTTCTTGCCTAAGTCTTAATTTGTGATCGGAGGCCAAGAGGCAGTCCATGTTTGGGTCATCGTATCGATAGTCTAATGCATTGGAAAAGTATATCGCCAAGTGTGATACCATCCGAAAGTCCAAAGAAATGCATAATATCTTGGGAAGAAGGGTTACTCTTTGTAGGTAGCGGACTTGGTTCGACAAAACTTTTGCAGTATTCAACTTATTCACGTAGAGCTGCATCATCAATGCATACGCACGAGGCTCACCCACCGCTCATTCGGATATAGACGATTTGAATGGCTGAAGGTGCCGATACTTATTTTTTCTCAATCTGAATTCTGCTTACACTAATGTTTCATTGCGTAAGTGGCTAGTGGGTCGCGTGGTCTAGTGGTAAGTGCTCTGCTATCCACTCCGGCGACCCCGGCTCGGTTCCCATGCACGTCACTGATAAGACCCACGTAGGGCGAAACGCGTCTGTCGTTGGAGGAATGGAGGAACTGGTGAATTTTTTTTAACTTGGCCAGTTATTAACAATAAAAAGAGTTAATCCAAAACTCTTGCACTATGGTATTCGGGGTACCACAAGGATCTACTTTAGGATCCTGATTATTCCTAAAGACTATTAATGACTTTCAGAGGAGCATTTTGTCTGGACTAGTGCAGTGATGGCAGCGTAATTATTTTTAAAATCAGTCATCGAAAAAAAAAAAATAATGTCATAACCCTAAGCCCAAAAGTAGAAAAAGATGCATCTAATTATTTTAAGTATCTGGGTATAATACTTGATCCTCTGATGTCGCGAGGAAGCTATCTAAGCTAAACTAAACCAAGCCATTCAATCTAGCCAATGAGCTTTCATCTATGATACGATATTTTGCTGTTATGCAGGCCTTGAGGTCATTGTATTATAGGTTATTCCGCTCTCATCTAAGGAATAGCTAAACTAAACCGAATAGCTAAACTACAACAACACGCTGCCTGGATAATATAGTATTCAGGGTATACTTATCCTGTGTTGTGTATCGAAGAATAATGTCTTATTGTACTAAACTAGGATCTTGCAGGACTTTTGTTAATTCTAACTTAGGTTTATGCTACTAAGTGTTATGTGCTGTTATTTAAGGGTTATTAGCAGGAAGCTGCTCTTCAAGTTATAATATCTTCGTTAATAAAAGAAGCTGCATACAAGCTCTGCGATTATCATACGTTCGGCAAACGTACGGATACATCATCTGGCGATTAATGGTTTGAACTGTAAAACTTTAGTCTTCTTAGGAAATCTACGTCGTGCCGCGCATCGAGGTGTAGTCAAAGTGGGCTTACTTTTCGACGTAGACTATGGTCCAGTTAAATCAATCTTCTATTTATCATCGAAAGTATGGCAGCATCAGTTTCTTTCGACAAATTTTTTCCGAAGGTGGAGAAGTTGTCCGACTACTATCTCAGGTTCGAGATGTATTGTGTAGCGAATGAGATCGAAGACGCGAAGAGGATTAAAGCATTGTCATTGTCCTGTCCGTTGCCTGAAATATTTACCTTACTTCAAAACCTTGCTTCTCCAAATAAAATCACGGAGAAAACTGTGACGGAAAACGCAAATTATCTCATGGATCATTTCGAGCCGAAGAAGTTAGTGATCGCCAAATTATCTCACTTCTACAAAAGGGACCAAAGCGAAGGTGAAAAAATTAATTCTTTCGTCGAAGCATTGAGAGGACTCGCAGCCACTTGCAAATTTGGTGCATCAATTCGACAATTATCTACGGGATCGTTTCGTCATGGTATTGAACAACGCATCTATACAAAGTAAGCTGCTGTGTGAAGAAAAACTTACGTACTCAACGGCAGTAGAATTTGCAGTTATGCGGGAAGCAACAAAAGAAAAAGCGAAAGCTTTTCAAGCAGCACATTCCGGAAATGGAAAAAGCGCTTCAGCTGTGTCGTATGCAAATTTTTCGAAGGATTCCGGAAAGGAAAACTGGAAGAAAAAGCACAGCGGAGGAACGTCCTGTGGTTCTCCCACGGATTGTACATGCTCACATTGTTCCGGAAGCGACCATCAGTGAGATTTATGCAAATTTAAGGATGCGGAGTGTTTCAATTGTAGTAGAAAAGGCCAGATGAATCTGTCTGCAGGGCAGAAAAGCGTCAAATTCTGGGTACTCAACAAAATCCTGGTAGTGGAAACCAGTTTGAACGGAGAAGATTTCCGCAAAAAGTGCGGTATGCTGAAGGGGACGAAGAAGACGAAGGAACGGAATCGAATTATATTCATTACCATCGTTGGAACTCCGCGAACTACAATGAATTGTCAGTTTGCAATGTGGCGACAGAAAATCCAATTCGACTAGTTCCGCGACTCAATAACATTCCGCTTGAAATGGAATTAGATTCCGGAGCGCCGGTATCTACGATAAACTCCCAGAGGTATCATGAAATGTTTGGAGACCGTCCGGTTAGGGCATGATCAAGCTCTCGGTTCTGTACTGCAAGCACTGAATGTAGGACCATCCATTCATCGTAACTGAAACACGAGCTCTGTGTTTGCTAGGCAGGGATCTAATCAGAAAATGGGAGCTGAATTAAATTTGATGGCCACTACGTGTCTACAATGCTGTTGTCGAGTCCAGCAAACTGAACTACGTGCTGTCGAATTATAACAATCCGTTTTTAAGGAAAATGGGGAAGTGAAAGGGAGCTCCTGTGCATCTAACTTTGCGGGAAGGACCCCGGCCTAAATTTTTCAACGCGAGGCCAGTTTCATATGCATTTCGGAAAAAATTCTTGGCTAGCGAAGAAGCAGATGGCATTTTAGAGTCTATCGATTTCTCGGAATGGGCAAGTCCGGTTGTAACAGTTGTGAAACCGAACGGTTCTGTGCGGGTATGCGCAGATTTCAAAGTTTCTCTCAACCAGATGCTAGAAGTGGATCAACATCCGATGCATACGGCGCAGGATCTGTTTGCCAAGCTGCACAGTAGGGAAAAATTCACAACTTTGGATATGGATCGTGCGTACAACCAAATTGAGCTCGATGAAGAGAGCAAGAAATTATGTGTACTTAAAGGGTTGAAGCAGTACAATCGATTGATGTTTGGGATCGCTAACGCACCAGCATTGTTCCAGCGTCGCATAAATGCAATCCTAAGTGGATTCAATAGAGTTTGAGGATTCATTGATGCCGTGATGCCGTGAGTCACCGGAAAGGACGACGAAGAGCATTTGAGAAACCTAGAGGCGGTTTTAAAGCAATTGGATGAGCAGGGTGCAAAGCTGAATGAAAAAAGTGCTTGTGCATGCAAAATTCGGTCGAGCATCTTGGTCACATTGTCTACAAAAACGGCTTGCGTCCTTCTCCGAAGAACACGGAATTCTCCTGAAAATGAGAATTCCGGAAAACTTCACCGAACTTCAGAGTTTTCTGGGTGAAGTTAGTTTCTACTGCAATTTCATACCGAAAATGTCTGTGGTCGCCGAACCATTGTATGCGTTATTACGAGCGGAAGTTGATTGGAAGTGGACAGCAGAATGCACGAACAGCTTCGAGAAACGGAAAGCCGAGATGGCTTCAGAACCGTGTTTGGTACATTTTTGATCCGAAATTGCCCGTGGTTTTAGCTACGGATGCATCTCCAGTCGGGCTTTCAGCTATTTTGTCGCACAGATACCCTGACGGTTTGGAACGACCGATTAGTTTCAAAACGAAGTCGCTTAACGGAGCAGAGAGAAAATACTCCCAAATCGACAAGGAAGCGTACGCAATAGCCTTTGGTGTCAAGAAATTTGACCGCTACCTCCTTGGTCGACAGTTTATCTTGGTCACAGATCATGAGCCTTTAACTGCGATCTTCGGTCCAAAAGCAGGAATTCCGGTTCTTGCAGTCAGTCGTCTTCAACGGTGGGCATTATTACTTGCATGGTTTCATTACGATACCATACAATACTGAATATCGTACGTCAAAAGCGAACGCAAAAGCAGACGCATTGTCTAGATTGCCAGATCCGACGACGGAGTCTGAAATGGACGAAGATTCAGTAGAAGTTCACTTTGTGTTGCAGAAGCAATTTGAAAAAAAGGCCGATTTCGCTGAAATAGGTCGAAATCGAGATTGCAAAGGATACTGTATTGGATACAGTGATTTTCTACTGCGGAAGGGGATGGCCAGCACAAGCTGCGGAAAATTTATGGGCATCTTTGCAGAAACAGAACAATCTGTCGGTCGAATTCAATTGCCTCTTCTGGAAAGGAAGAGTCGTTATTCCTCGAGTTTTTCCCTCGTACACCCAGGGCCTTTACTAACTCTGTCCATTTTTCACCCTTCAGCCCTTCCACTCTCAAGATCATCTTTGGCCGCCATAATTTTTGCGCCTATGAATTCCGGGCTTTTTGCTTTCTACATTTCCTTCCTCTTCGAAGCCTAATTTCTCTGCATAAGGCTTTCCGTCTTTGTCACATAGTACTTCAATATATTTCTTCCATCTATTTTTTTTATTTCGTCAGGATTTTCTTGCTTTTGATCTGCTTACGAGTAGTACGATGTTTTCCCTCTCATTATCTCTTTATTTCTAGCATAAAGCTAGTCAGGGGATGAAAGACCCCTATTTTTCTTGCCACGTTTTAGCCTGACTTACAGCTTCTTCTCTAATGTTTAGCTAGGCACTAGTCCTTAGTTGTCTATCACGCTCAAGCTTTGATGATCCCGCCGTTAATTTATCTCCTATATTATATGCATATATTATTTTAGGCATTACTGCAGGACAAACACTCGAGATTCATACCTATTTTTATTTTTAGGTTTAAGAACCCATGAGAGATGACTTTCGACCATCAATCACCGTATATTGTATGTAACGCAATCACATTTTGTGAAATGATTTCAACTGGATGTTAAGCAGACCTTTCTGAGAGATTCTCAATGATATCTCGGCAAAACGAATTGACGCCAAAAAGTTCTACTTGAGACAACCTGCTCTTTTCGTCAAAACGTATTATATAGGTATTAAACTTTACGGTCAAAACTTGCAACGCATACATTTCCGATTTAGTAATATTTTGAAATACATCTTACTGAGAAAGTAGCTGCCGTCATGCAAAAGAAAATAGAACGCGAATTACCATCAAGGCCTACAAATAGGCCAACTCGCGACCAGTGATGATGAAAAATCAAATCTTTAGTGCACTTGAGATTGACGTACTTCAAAACCTTACCACTGTGTAAAATCATCAACATGATATGTTTCTGGTAGTATTTGCTCCAAGCCTGCATCGATTTATATAGGCCTCCACTGGGAGAGGGGCGTAATGCATATCAACTATAGCATGCTTCTCATTGACTAGAGCCGAACATACACCTGCCAAGGAAATTAAAGCTTTTACTCAAGAAATCAAGCATTCATCTCCATTTGGTGAATTTCTTGACCACGTTTTTTGGTTATCGGAACGACACGTCACTCCCAATAGTTTTATCCTACTGAAAACGATGTGGTACCCTTCTCATATTCCATCGTCCTACTCTCAAAATGTTCCCGTTTTTTCAAAAGCCCATAAGGTGTACGGAGTAAAATAGTAAAACAGGCGTCAATAGTAAAATTCCGTGTTGGTATCGGATCGTGGGCACTGATGCCCCAAATGAGCTATTCAGATTTCGCTCATGTGCACTTTAAATAAAGCTTAATATACCAAGAAGGCTTTCCTTACAAAAATATTAACTCTTTCATACACTAGAAGATGAATGGTAGCTAGATTTAAAAAAAAAACATAAGCAACCCAAACACTGGGCAGCAATACGTGTAAAGATCCATAATGATCGCTTTGGCGTCAGCTAAATTCAGTACGTACGATTATGTCCATACTCAGGACAGGAAATTACCCGCGTAAACCAAAAATAACACTGGAATGTTCGAGTTTGGGGAACTGGATAGCTAATTATGAAGACATTGACACATACTGACATACGAACTAAAATATAGCGAAATGAATAGTAACTATTGTAGCAAATTTAGGGCCTCGGGATGATACTTCATCTAATCTGCAGTCGCAGTAGTCATTGGTTTAGGCTGAAAAAAGCTACCTCGTTTAATCTTCAAGCACATGCGAACAGATACCCCAGAAGTGAGCCCAATGAATGCCGCCAGGTGAATGACCTCATTAAAGAATATCATCAGGAATCAATACGTCATGATCTTCTCAGTGCTAAATTATCGTTAAGTATATTAAATTTGCAAACAATGAAGTTTAGAATTCTTGATGAAGACGGGTAAGCCTTTGTAGTTAGTTAATTTTATAGTTTGAAGGCGCTGGTCCCGCCAACACCCAGAATTCGCCGGTCTCGTTTGGAGTCACACGAAGACGAGACTGGTAAACAAGCGTCTATTCTTGCACCTGTCGGGTGCGCGCATCTGTTGCAATGTTTCATCTGTTTTAAAAATCTTTCCTTTCGTAAAATAGGGCACGCCTTGGGCGGCCCGCTAACAACGCAATTAGCATATACATAAATGACATCTGCATCCTTCGGTCACATCCCTCTCTAATCGTAGGTACTAGCCACGTGTCCTTGCAGTGCAAGTTAGTGATTAGTTGATTTGGAAGAACTTTGTCATGGCCATGTCCAGCATGTTTGAGTTGACGCAGTGGTTCGATCCTGTTCGGGGTAAAGCTGAATTATGTGAAGCGGATATTTCTCAAGTTTTGCATGCTCATAACTTTACGTAAGTTTCCATGTATTCGATTTCCACCTTCTACTTCAAAACAAGCGCGAACTTTGATTAACACCAGGATTTGGCCTACACTTGTTTTGCTCGTCATCATGTAGCCTTTACTAAGACCGAGCTTCATGGATGAAGGATAAGGGCAATCTCATCCAAAGCATTCTGAATACCTGCTAACAAGACAATACTTATAATTTCTCAGTGCAGACATCCTGTCAACTTCTCCCTCCATTGCATATACCCCTACTTGAGCATTTGTACATACTCACCCAGCCTTGCGAACCCTTGCTCTCACTACTCAGGGGGTTCTGATCCCTAGAGTAATCTCTGGCTAATTGGATTGTGTCCCCTTGGACATTATTATATTTGGAAAACTACTTCTATTGGCCTCTAAACATCTAGCGTGGTTATTTTGTTGTGATTTATAGTATTAGGCTTTCCTCATCGTGAGAAAAGATGCTGTTTTTGTTGTTATTGTTACTTTCAGCATCGTCTGGGTATATGCAATTGGGATTCATCATTAACTTAGAATGTTTATCTTAAGTCTTGTCTTAGAAACTCAATGGCCTGATGCAAGTGTGGATTCTTAGCATTGCTCCAAGGTCTCACAAGTGTAATCTTAACTTTTGGGGAAAAGTCCATTTTTTGATGTTATTTTGTTGACTTGGTGGTAAAAAAACTGTAAATTTAAAAATATGCGATATAGAGGACTACATGTACAAAGCTTGCAATTTGCAATATGTGAGCAAAAGTTTATCACTTCCTGACACAGGTCTTTTCATATTATTTACTCTGTTCTATAGATTTTCCTCTCCTTTACTTCCCAAGCGGGTTTGAGAAATGGGACCTGAGAATGAGAAATGCTATTATTCAATTTTGCCCTGGGTATAATTATGTGATGGTGATGACATCAAAAGTACTTGTTTTTAAATTATATATGTGAATATGTAGTGTGAAATTGGTATAAAGCTTTTCATATTAAGTCTTATAGCCTTAGCCAAGTTTAAAATAATATGTGCATGTTTTGCTTTATAACAGGTCTAAGTACAGTACCTATGATGACGTACCAGAATCTGCACTTTCTGAATTACTGCAACATGTGTTTCCAAATTGCCAGTTGAATCGCGGGAGCTCTCAAAAGTTGCTGGAGTGGCTGTCTCGCAGCTCAGTATGAAAGTTATATAAGTATCTCTGTGTCCTTTTCTGTTTGCACCAGCTGTTTCTTGGCTCTGGGTAATAATTTATTATGTAGGATTATTTTCTAATATTGTATTACGCAGAATTTCACATTGATTACAATGACAAATTTGCTGGCTTATCTGATTGACCAGCTCATAGTGACTACACATACAGAAATCTTCCAATAAAAAATGACTTTCAAAGCTTTATGTTTGTCCTGTCGAAAATTCTGGTATAACAGCTTATCCTATGTTCTGGTGAATATTGACAATGGGGCAGAAGAAATCATTTAAAGGCTTGGTTTGTAAAGAGCCCCCAGACATTGTTTCCTCTTCATTTTATCCTTTTTTGATAGTTAACTAGGCTTTCCTTTGTTATCTAGTTTTACCTTGATCTGGCCATCCAATCTGGGCCTTCAACCTGGAATATGAATTGTTCTTTCACCTAACTTTGCCTAAACATTATGTGGATTGCCTTCCAATTTGTGTCGAAAATGTGGGGATAACTTGCTATCAATATTTGCTCCCCAAAGATTTCGAGCACATGTCACCACAACCTCGTAAAGTGCTCTTTACTATGTCCATAGCATCATCAAATTTTTTCCATAGATAGTTTCACTAGAATCACCTCTATTAGTTGCAGTACCTTTTTGTCCCTAGGCATTTTATTTTGGCTTGTTGTCATAGATGTTATATTTATGCCTTTTAAGGCCTTACTCCTTAAGCTTCTTTTGAATTTTAAAAATTGATTTTGAACAATGTTATATTAGGAATAAGTAGTTTGCTGAACTTTAGGTGTAAACTGTGCTGCTCGAGTGTTTTGCATGCCAAAGATTTGTATGGGTGTGGCTGTGTTTGCGTAGATGGGCGTACTTTGAGCTAGTTGTAGTTATGTTGTGTGCCCCTTGTGGTTGATGGTTTCGACTTCGGTTTGCGTTTTGCAGTTGCGGAGGAATGTCGTGCCGATTGTTTTGACTAAAGCTATACGTTTCTGGTCACGAAAAGTAAGACAATGCCGTTTTCATAGAGACTTACTGTTTAATCTAAACTGTCTAGTGTGCTGCATCTGATGTAGAAAGCTGTTTACTCGCAGTTTATTCCTTAGGCATTCTATTGGCTGCGGCCGTCAATGGGTCAGTTCGTGGCATATTCACTTCTTCCGTTATTCAAGTCTACAGAAGTTGCTTCCTATTCTGCATCACAGTAGCTTTTGTTTACAGATTAGTATACAAGAAGCGATCGTCCACATCGTACTATATTATCACATATTTCAAGCTCTTTAAGTCATACTTCATTTCTAGCTCTGAAGTCGTCGTCAGAGGTAATAAATGTCTGCTCTAGCCTTTCCTTATTCCGCTAAATTTGTACTAGAAGTTTAGAGATAGATCAAGGGTACATGAATTTGCGGATTGCGGATCGCTGAGTTTCTATTGGATTTGATTTATTAAGTTATTCTAGTTTGTATGTGTGTGGCCTCTTGATTTGTATATGCTTATTCTGCCTCGATAAGATGCAGTGCAGACACTGCGCCCTGTCTTTGGTTAATCAGCTTGTAGTTAAGTGTGGATTGATGATAGCACTGTACGCAGTTTGGATCACGATATGGAATATATGGAGTGTTTAATATGATGTCGCTAGTGATCTGGGGTGAAATATTCGCATTCTATTTTTTTTTATTTGCTCTGTGATAGGTATTTCATGATTTTAATGCCAAGAATGTTTTTTGAGGGCTGAGACTAATATGTACTGATAAGTTGTATCAGAACTGCCCGCTGCCTCAGGAAAATACTTCGTTTACTCCAGGACACCAGTCGTCGATTTGCCTTGCTTATCGTGGATGTGCAGAACGATTTCATTTCGGGAAGTCTGGCCCTATCTAATGCACCCTTGGGCGAAAATGGCGCTGAAGTGATCCCTGTAATAAACGCATTGCGAGATTCAGTCGAATTCCATTTGACAGTTTTGAGTCTCGACTGGCATACTGACGATCATTGCTCGTTTGCGAGCAATGTCTCTAAGCATGCGCTGCATAGTTCATGCTGCAAAGCGCCAGAAGAATGCAAAGTGCTCGACACCGTGGTTTACGACGGTGAGGTTGTGCAGGAGCAAGTTTTATGGCCTGATCACTGTGTTCAAGGCTCGGAAGGTGCTCAGATTCATAAAGATCTGCACGTATGTGTTTCGAGATTGCTTTTAGCTTGAGTTTCGCTCCTTGTTTATGTCATTTCCTTCGGTTATTTGGGTTGTTGTACTGGTTCGTGTTTAGATGTAATGGAATGAACGGTTATTTATATTCACTGCTTAATCGCAGATTAGGTACTTGTCAGCAAGCACGGTAATAGGTGGAAGTTCTGGACGTTCGTGGCCTGCAACTGGGGTGTCGTAACTCTCGATTTTAAGGCGTTCATGTCTGATAAGCATGGTCTAAATACTAATAATAAACTTTAGACAGGTTTGAACGGGATTCAGCTGTTTGCTGTGTGCAAGACCATTAGGATCGACGCAATGGCTCATGGTGTGGTTGTGCCTTTAGACGGATTATTTATCGCTTTGTGCGTTTTGGCGGTGGCTAATACCTCTCATCATTTTATGCAAGCTTAGCTGCTCTAAAGCATTCGCTCAATGAAGCTTATGCTTTTACATTAATTGCGAAGCAGCTTTATGAGAGCATGAAACGTACCAATCGTCCAGTACAGTCGCGTATTGTTTGTTTGTTCACGAAAATAGCCAATAACGTGGTCAAATCAATCAAAAGCTCTGATAACTGATTTCTTCAGAAGGCAAGTCCTTGAAGTGAAAAAGAAGTACTCGATTATCGATTAAGCAGTGTCAAAGAAGTCTCGTGTCTAAATATCTTTTAACCGGGTACAGATAAACTTATTATGCAAATCTTTAACTCTCCAAAATGCAAGCGAATAAATTGAGCTATCGCGAAAGGCACAAGATAATAATGCTTAAATCAATTTCCATAAGGGCCTAGCTTAAGTTGAGCTATCCCAAAGGGCGCAAGATGAATAATGCTATGATCAACTTCCGTTAGAACCTGGCTTAAGTTGAGCTATCGCGAAAGGAATCCTAACGGCATTTTCCGTAAGGACCTGGCTACATGTCACCATGGGATTAAGTATTTGGCAGACAATTTGTAATAGTTAGGTATATAAAATGTTGCTCGGATGCTTTAACGCAAGGCGGATCACATTATTTTTGGCCAGACTACGAACCGGACAATGTGGAGATTGCTTCATCTGTCGCTGCAGTGCTGCTAGCTGCCTCTGAAGTAACATGACTTGATTCCGCTGCTCTTTTTGGGCTGGAACCAGCGCTAACCCCTTGATCTGCCGCATCTTTATATCCTGCTTCCTGCATGTAGTTCGTAAGTGAGTGCTCTGCCTGCAACTTGATGGCGTACTTTTGGCTATACAGAAACCATATTTGGGAACGCTGTTTGTGGGACAGAATTACATATCATAACAGCTTGACGGTGACTTCGGGATGAGAAATGCTATGCGTGCGCTAGTTAATAATAGATAACGAAAGCCGTTAAAATATCTTTTTTGATTGTAAGCAAACTTCTCTGTGCACTGTAAACTCAGTTGGTGTGATGCATGTAGTATCAGTATGCTGTTTTCTACTCCTGTCTCTGTAACTGCCCCACGAAGCGTGAATATGTAATTTGCTTAGACGTTTTACCTAGAACCGCTGCAGAGGCAGCCTTTAAGCTAGGCAGAACGATTTCCTTGCAAAGTCGAGCAGAAACCTCACTGTAATATTTTGTGTTATGGCCACTGTATCCAGCAGATGTTCAAGCAAGGCAACACAAATCGCGCCTCTCCCGATACTTAGCAGCCCTAATACCCCAAGTCGGTTACCACAATACCGCAATCTGCTACCGTTCGCAGGTAGCTAGCAAGAAGACGCCCATGGTCTGTACCAGGTGCATAAATTCACACCCTTTAATTTGGCGCGCGGAGCAATTTCACCACCAATGGAATGCGCAGATGCCGGTAAGCCACGCAGATCTGATAGAAAGTCCTCTTATGCTTCCTGCCCTTGTAATTTCGAGCTTTTTTTTTGTGGCTTAACTAAAGCTCGTAAGTCATGGTAGAGATCTTAAGTCTCCAAGATTGTGTCACAATGTGATATTGTTGTATTAGGATTGGGTGGGGAGTCCAATAGTCTCTTAGTGCATAGCTGTATGGTCCAATGTTGCAAAGCTGTATGGTCCAATGGTGCATAGCTGTATGGTCCAATAGTTCGTAGCTGTATGGTCCAATGGTGGATAGCTATATGTTCCACTAGTGCATAGCTGTTTGGTCCAATGTTACAAAGCCGTATGGTCTAATGGTGCTTAGCTGTATGGTCCAATTGTCCCGTAGTGCATACCTGTATGGTCCAATGGTCTATAGCGATATGGTCCACTAATTCATAGCTGTATGGTCCAATGGTGCATAGCTGTATGGTCCAATTTTGCATCGCTGTATGGTCCGATGTTACAAAGCTGTATGGTCCAATAGTGCGTAGCTGCATGGTCCTATACTCCAATAGTGTATAGCTGTGAGTGAACCATCCATCGTTGCAGGTAAAAGAGAGCGATGTTCGGATATTCAAAGGCGAGCACTCTCACATCGACAGCTACTCGGCCTTTTGGGACAACGGGAAGCTACAGCAGACGCCGCTTCTGCTGGAACTGTTGGATCACAACATCACCTCGGTGTATGTCGTTGGATTAGCTACCGACTATTGCGTTGGCATGACGGCCTTGGATGCTGCCGAGCTTGGCTTCGAGACTTACCTAGTTGAGGATGCTTGTAGGAGCATTGCTGCTGACTCGAAAGCTGCCATGATGGCCAAGGCTAGACTTGCCGGAGTAAAAATCATATCGGCAGCGCAGGTTGGTTTTTATTTTTGTTCTAACATCCTGTTGTGTCAAAATTTGCTTGCAATGTGAGAGTTCACAAACTTTTTCAGGATGTGATCAGTTGTTTGGATTATATGCGATGATATATATATATATA
>QQSS02131519.1:0-16082 GCA_003687565.2 Craspedacusta sowerbii
TATATATATATATATATATATATATATATATATATGTACATATATATATATGTACATATATTTACATATGTATAAATATGTGTATGTGTTCATGTGTATGCGTGTGTGAATTTTATTTAATTTTGGCTTAGTCATCGGGGTTTGCGTTGTAGCTTTTAGCAAAATCGATATTGAAGAGCAAGTCGTTTGTTGGCTACTCGAAAATCCGTCTCAGGAAACGGTCGCAGATTCCATAGCTGTAGCTGTGGCTTCGGACTCAAGATCTTCCTTTAGTTCAATTCCATAATGCTTGTCTAATTGGTTTGTGCATCGTGTAATATCTACGAAATATTACTGTATTATTTGACTTAATGAATCTGTATATATCACCATCTTTGCTGTTATTTATTGGTAATTATTTGCGTTAGTTGTTAACCCTGGGTTAAGCTTGGTCTCAAGCAGTTCTCTTTCTTCGTTTTCAACGTACGTGCAATAGGTAGATTGTTCTGATCCGAATATAGTATGCCGTTCCATTGTTTTCTCAATTTTAATTTGTTTCGTAACCATCCAAATATCTGAAAATCGATGGCTAGTGCTAAGCCTTTAAGATAATCGTTCTTGCTAGCTGCTTAGTTTGCCTCGTTGAAGTTTCCGCTTTTAATATGAATAGCGACAGAATTGCTACTTTGAGTCTTCCGCTAAATATATAACAGCGCTTCTTTACGAGAGGCTGCTGCTAGCCAGCGCTGTCTCATTTTTAAGGCAAAATATGGATTTTGAATAATTAAGAAGCCGTACAGGTAGGAAAAAGTAATCAATTTAGGATGTGCTTGAAATTAATTCTTTACGGTATTGTTAATTACTACAATTAACCAGTTACTCCTCACACCAAAGCTAGGCTCGTATGGCTTTGCTGTATGGATTACGCTACGCTGGAACTGGGATCGGGTAGCTGATAGGTGTTGAAGGACCTGCTTGTAGAGCACAAGAGCTCTGAAATGTCGAGAACTGTGTGATAAAATGGTCCAAGAAAATGAAACAAATGTTTGTGAAGGGTGCCGCATGCTGCACAGCGGGGCCCTTTCGCGCGAGCGCACAATGTCAAGCATTGAAGTGAGCCAGTCATCTTTGCCCTCAACGCTAGACGTGGTAAGCCAGGTCTTGAGTATGGTTTGCATTGCAAGGGACATGTTGCGGTCGAGGCGTAGTTTTAGAAGCCCTACTTTTCTGATGGTTATTATTTTTTTCATCTTTTGGCAAAGTCGCGCTCCTAGGTAACTATGCAGGAGACGGAAGAGGAGCTGTGGTGCCGCTATATGACAAGGGACTGAAAAGATTATTGCGCAGATTTCATAAGCGCTAGGTGCTTTTTCACCCCGCTATGTTATTGTCACGAGTTTATTGACTTCTTCTGCTTTACCAGCAAAGTGCTAAACCATGATCCTATGAACAATGGGATTAAGCATGCCTAGTACCGCGCCGAGGATGTTGGTCAGCACATGGCGATTTCGTGAACCGCACAAATGATTCGGACATTGTTCTATAGTATTAGGAAATTGCTAGGGGATTTGAGTGACGTAACATACGTGGCTTGTCAGATGTGTTTGAGTGGTCAGCCTTCTATTTTCTTTCCAACGTGTTATTTTCTAATGAACGATAAGGTTGGTTCAAAATATTATTTAAGGTCTCTGAGCTGCAGGCTTAACGCGAACTCAGTTTGTAGCCTTCGACCTGAAAATTTGGTAAAGCACAGAAGGGTGTCCCAAATTTTAAAGTTTCGGGTGCGCAGGTTTTTCCCGTTTGCTTTGGTACACTGAGTCCAAAGATCGTGATTAAAGTGCTCACATGCATAATTCTGCTAGAAGTGAAATCTGGAAAACCCATTTTTCCCTAATTTTTGGCGGTTTTTATACGAACTCATAACCATAGAGTGAAATCATTTAACGATTTAATAGTGGTTTTAGCTTAAATTATATATGTAGTCATAAGAATGTTAAATATAAAATGTTGTGCGTCCTCTAACGAAGTGCTAATCTTGAAGCTTGCTGTTGCGTCAGTTGCTGCGGTGGAACGACGTGCATTAGATATGTTAGTAAATTCCGTGCAAGTGGTGTTCTTGTAGCCTAGGTCAGATAAGTTTCTTGTGCTATGTAATGAGGATGTTCAGTAACTGATGGTGTGCGATGTAACCTTGGTAATGGAGGCCATCCCGCCGTGCTGACGACTGGCAGTCCCGAAACAGCCTTGAGAGGAGAAGAGGAAGTTAGCTATCATAATTTTCAAGCTCTTCGCCCGTCAGAACCAATCTGCTCTTAGCCCTGAGAATCGTGATCCAATTTCAGTCGACTCAGATGATGAGTCAGAGTTTGAAATTCTAGATGATTTGTCAGATGAGCCTGATAGATGACACTGGAGAGGGTATGAATAAAAGATCTACTGCCTCTGCAAATTAAGTTGGTGGTATTTATCGGTCTCATTACAATTTGATATCAGCATTGTATGTATTCAAGACAACCAATTCTTTTATGCTAATCAAATTACCTTAAATTTTATTTCTATTAGTATCAGGTTTATGTTTAGTAATGGCCTGCAGCAGCCATGAAGATCTGACTGAAGACACTGCTGCGGTGTCTGCCACGTATGAATCTGGAATTAAGCACACACATCGATATTAGCTGCCATCTGGGAAAAAGCTGGGGTAGATTCCAAAGATGTTGCTCTCTCGAGTTATACTATTCATCGGATTCCAAAAGATTGAAGAATCGGGAGGCCAGAACAGAGAAGATATAAGACTTGGAAAGGAAAAAGACACATACATTACGATGGACAGCTGTGGAGGGTGTAGAGGAAGATCTGAACATCACAGTAAAGTTTGGAAGAATCGCTGTCGACGTTACCTCGCTAGATTTGGAGAGAGATGACGATTTTCTGCATGGTGTTGTGCTAGCAATATGCTCCAAATGGTCCGATCAAGTAGAAAAAATACTGAAGCTTTTTGAATACTATGAAGTAGTAGACTCCATATTTTTTTCCTGTATGTGGTGATACGACGACTTCAAAAACCGGGAGGATTACTGATTCGATTTAGTTTCTTTCAACCTTACTAATTGTCCCTCTGTTATGGCTCATGTATGGTCGGCATGCGATGGGATTCGTCTTTTCACACTCGAAGGAGACCTTGACAAGAAAATAAACAAAGGGGCGCAGAGGTTGTTGTATTTCAAATCTGCAAAGGAATTGGCCAGCCGTCAAGATGAAGTTGACGAATTGGAGAAATATTTTATTTAACTACGATTCATTCGAATGGATTTCCTTTATATAACATAGCAAAGAGTGCCTTGGAATATAGTGGACAAGTGATATTACTAGTATCATGAATAAAGAAGAGAAAGAGCCGCTAAAAAGGCATCGTTCTTAATATTATTTGCTTTGTCTCATGATTTCTCAAATTCTGCACTGTGGTGAAGGCTCCTTTAAATAATTTTCAAGTGTGCAAGCAGGTATTTGCCATCAAGGAGGCATACGGGAAGCTAGGGGCGGAATGACTTAAGTGTGAGGCAGAGGCAGTACAGTGCTTTAAAATATTTGCTCGAAAGATGGTTTGTATAAACGACTTTGCCGAGAGAAATGCCTGTTTTATTTAAGATTTTGTGGGCGCAAATTCCGAAAAGGGGAAAAACTCAGTTTTTGCATCTAGCACTTTGATTATCTGTGGAGAGATTTCAATGGTATATTGTAGTCAGGGGCATTATACGACGGGAAATAGTGCGCACCCTCTGATTTCTTCATTTTGGCCAAAATCTGTGACACCCTAATGCACAGACAGTTAATTAATACCTGAAAGACTCATTCTTGGGTACTGTGAACGCTTTGTATGTTTTGAATTTTGTAAGATGCACTGGATGAAAATTTCCAGAGTTAAAGTGAAGTCTGTTCATGGCAATGCATGATTTTTATCCTCAAGGATATTTGTGACGAACAGGGGTGGAAGCATGCTGTCGTACGCCAAATTTGTAGGTTAGCTTTTCTATTGCACTTAGTCAGGTCCGCAACCCCGAGTCGCTCCCGATAAAGTGTGCTTTGCAGCTGCTCAAATTCGGATATTTGTACACAACGGTCTTCCGGTTCCTAAATCAGCCCGGAAGTCTTCCTACCAAATAATCATACTTGTGTGCAACTAAATGCCTTAGAAAAAATACTTTAGCGCAGGACGAACTAGATACCGACGAAGGTTTATTCCAATCCTGGATCAAGCCATGTAAAACATACAATTAGCAGGTAACGACGCACTTTGTAGTGGATCAAAATCTGCCGAATTGCATCAAGCTTTCACGGCTCGACTTGATGAGCGCCAGAACCATCCAATCATTAAAATGACGATTCATAGCAAAAGCCTCATGTTCCGATTTGGATAACCCTCACTTCACATACAAAGCGCTAACACGGGTTGAATGAAAGATCTGTAACGAGTTGCACGACGGCTGCCGAAACCTGCTTTTTAGCTCACCCCGCAGCCACGCCATAACACGCCTGATCGAAAGCAAAAACAAGGACCTAGCAGCATTCGAGTTACTAACGTGATCAAAGGAGGGAGGTCCTAGATTAACACGTTTTGATACTGGCAAGGAATTCATGAACAACACCAGGTCCACCAGAAATACATCCTTGCAAACCTTATTAAAGGCCAACATGGAAATCGAAAAATTTAGGAAACATATATACATACCAAAAATTCTATCGAGCCTAGCCATTCACACACTCCTTCTTCGCGCTGTTGCACCGTTATAACAAGAATCAACGCGAATCGTTGGTGAATTACAGAAAACATTACATATGCTGCGGACTCAACCGCTATTTCAGACTGGTGAGGGCGAAAAACGAAGGTGCTTTGTCCAGTAAAGATCTCTCTCGGATGGTCGCTCAAACGTTACCGCCAAAACCGACTATCACACTGGCATCAACACTTAACTGGCAGCAGCAGATACGAATTTTCATAAGTATGCCTGTTACGCACTTACAGAACGCCGAGAGCCACAGGGTTGACCAAAAAGATTACAATGGTCAATCACAACAACAAAAAGTTCGCTCACCGATGGCTACGCATACCATTGAACAAAATAACTCTGGTCGTAACTACATACCCGGCGATCCAGGCTATCGACCAAGAAATAGTACTTCGAGGCTACGAAACAAACACTCAAACAATTGAAACTTTAATTAAAACCGAACAAAAAATATCATCATTAGCAGCAGCCAAACGCTTTTGGTTAGCTACAAGTACCTACGACCAAGAAATCTCAGCTAAAAGCTACTTCTAAGGCAAATAAATTAAAGCACTTGCCACTTCACTACAATACACGTAAAACCACACCTGCACCCATACCTGATCACCTTAACTAATGGGTTGGTAAGACGTGCTTATCTCTTAAGACGACCATCCACGACATGTTCGGCGCCAATCAAATGAAGCATGCAATGCTCAGATACATACCAATGCAACATCAAGCGTAGATTTGTTAAATTAAACCTCATAAAAAATCGTGCAACGATGAAAAAATCTCTTCCGCGTTGCAGAGGCTATGAATTCGGACTTGAGAGTCCAAGTTGACTCTTGGCGTGTCGCGAATTCAGGAAAAGCGTCTGTTTCTGCCCCGTCAACCTGATGTACTCTGCAACACCAGTGTGCATGTACAAAAACGTCGAACAACTCTAGCGCCATGTGTCACGTGCATTTGCCAAACAAGTCGTTTCAATGACCATCCCGCTTATATAAATATCTATTTCCTCGACAACAGGCTGACTACCTCTTTTGTATATGCTGAGATCGCCGATCCGGAAGCTCTCCATTTCGGCTCTGACTTGAAGCGGCAGGAGGCTGACCACGCGCTCCAGTGGAGGACTGAAAGTTCGTTAAACTGTTAGAACTTTCTCGAGCGGGCGGCCGATCAGATCGATAAGCAGGAGTGCCAAAAGACCGGCCACTGTTCCTCGGGCTCCCCTGGTTAAAAGCCCGACTCGTTCTTGGACTGCCTCCGGCAAATAAGCGACTGTCGCGGGAACTCTGCTCAACATTGAAACCGGCCGACAGTCTGTCGAACTCAGCGAGCTCTTGCTGATGACGAGCTTGCAAGTCGCGTAAACGCTCCTGACGGATGTCTTGCAGCCGAGTGCTTTCTTCAAACATCTGGCCCGAAAAAAAAAATCGCACTTTTAAATACAATCCAAAATCAAATGTGCATTAAAACTCGAGCTGAAAACATAGACGTCGACATCTCCTCGCAATTACATCACCACAAAGAAACTTCAAACACTACCGACTTAAATAATCCATTCACGCAAACAAAAAGTAGGGCGCCAAACTGACCCGTTCTCCAAGAAGCGACTTTCGCAAGTTCACACGCTCCTCGAGATCTTTGAGTTCTTTGTTAATATGATCTTTTAAATGAGTAGACTGCCTCGTTTGATACGTCCTCAATACATCCTGCTCTTGCTGAAGTTGAGCGCGAAGTGCCTCAAGCTCTTGTAATTGAATTTCGTCCAGTCGAACCTTCGAAACCATATAAAGATTTCAACAAACCATTCAGCCGATACCGCTGACAGGGAGACCCTCGAAAATCACAGAAAATTATAGCAATTTTCAGAATGTTTGCCACCCAGTGCGATAAACAAGCATGCTGAAAAAGAGTACCGAAAAGAGTACACCTTACAATGTTTCACCGGCACAAGGCGACAAGTAACATAGCTGATGCCGTTCAAAATTGGATAGACACGAGTGTTCGTCACTGTATCAAATCCCTGGAAATTCACTGTTAATTTCCGGCCGACGAAACCTAATTGCTGGAATGCACGCAAAAATCGAGCGAAACTAATTGACATGTACATGGTAATAGAGCCTAGCATGCTGTGAAGCGCGTGCAAATGGAGCATAACTCATAGGAATGTATGTAGGAAATTATCTAGCTTCCTGACGTGCCATCGAGTGTAACTTACTGTGATGTCAAAATGCAAGCGTCACACAAGAATAGCACAGTTACTGACTCAATGGCTTCAGGACCGCGCAAAAAATTTTAACGGAATATTAAAATAACTTTGAAAAAAAAAAAAACACATGACATGACAACTCAGCCACGGGTATTAGACTAAGAGCAATTACCTTCTGCTTTTGCAGTAGATCGGTAATGCTCTGATCATACTGTGACGCTAGATCCGCAACTTTACGCACTTGGTCTTCCTTGAACTTCTGAATTATTTCTCGATGTCGTTCTCTAGGGGCTGTTGCTAGCATTTGCTTTTGTAATGCTTTGTACTGTCTGCTTTGAATCTTTAAGGTTTCGTGGAACTGCTTCTTTACTTTCAGCTCTTGTGCCTGAAAACAAATTTAGAAGGCTATAGAAGAAACTGCTATCACAGAGCGCATTCTTGTACTGGCGTTCACTTCACAGGGTGACGTTTAGGCAGGAGAAAAGCTTTCGTGTATACAAATTTTTAAAAAAGTTCACCGACCAGGCCTCGACGTATGCAACTTAAAACAGATACTTTGGAATCTTACTTTAAGAGTTTTAGGACGTTGACGAATTTCAAGCAGGTGCTTTTTTTGGAGTTCCATTTCAGTTTTCTTATTGTACTCCATCTGATTGTCCCACTCAGTCTGATGCAAGTTCTGCTGCTGTTCGGAGCGCAGCTTGTGCATGGCGTTCAGCTGCTTGTACTCCAGCTCTTCTGTGCAGGCATGATGACGTAACAGCATCTCGTGCGCCTGGTCCTTCTGCGCCTGCAACGTGTTCATTTCCTACACAAAACGCAAAGCGAAAGACTCAGCAAAATGGAAACTTCATCGAAGGAGGTGACCTATACAAGGCTTAGGTTTCCTCTTACAGCAAGCACACAATCACGCATCCTACAAGTACACACCTCGATCAAGAGAGATTTCTCTAGGCTCTGGCGCATTTTTAGCTGCTCTCTGCGAAATCTGCGCAGCTCTTCGTTGAGAGAATACTTGTGCTCCTGCTGCTTTCGCACCTCTTCTTGCTGCTGCAGCTGCACGTACTGATCCCGAAGGGACACAGATAACCGCTTGCTTGCCTCCTCCTGCACAAAGAGAAAAACAAACATGTTAAGTCAGAGATGCGACGGAAAAACAACAACAACAACAACAAAAAAAAAACACAAGCGCAAAGCAGGATGGAACGAGTCCATGCATGAGTATAGAAGCGCTATGTAAAAAGGAAGTTTAGCGAGACATTCGCGTAATCAAGAGGAAGATGTAAAGCAGTTCAGATCAAGACTAATAGCAACTTATAGCAAAAACTGACCTGTTTCAGCTGCTCTTTGGCTTTCTTGTAGTCCGATTTAACTTGGCTGGCTACCTGCCGCATCTCCACCTCCTGCTGCTCTTTTATCTGCTTCACTAATTTCTTTTCGTCACCCATGCTCTGCTTCACCTAAACGACGTCATAAGCCGCTTTCAATTGGGATCTGCCTTAAAGAAAATTTCTCATTAACAAGGTGCCTTCGGAACTAAACAACGTAGTTTTCCTTGCGGCCACATATAGACGATTCAAATTGCTACGACGGAAGTGCGTCGAGACAAGATATTTGACATGGTAAAAAATATTAATTGCTGCCACTAAATTACAACTTTTTAATGGCCGACACACGATGCAGGGCTGGAAGGAGTAAAACCAATAATTGGTGCAAGATCCGAGCCGAAGATCGATTGTAACACGAAGCGCCTAAAGCTCGTATCTACCCACGTAAGTTACAAAGAATAATCAAGGTGCCCTTTCGGCTTGTTTGGGCCGGGACTTCAACACGCACAAAATCTCAGTTCTACCGTAAGGTTGCAGATTTTTGGGCTACGGGTTGTAGGTTTCAACTTATCATTCATCTATCAGGCAATTAGCGACCATGGCAGGAGCCCCAACATCACATTACAGTCTTCCGTCACATGCACTTTCATCAATTGCAAACACGGCAAAGAACAGCCCTGCCGTTGCGTTCTGGTTACCTTCTGCTCTAGCTCTGTCCTATGTTTTCCCTTTAACTTCTCCATTTCCTTGTCAAAAGCGTGCATTTGATTTTCGAACTCTTTTTCAAGAGCCTTGCGATGCTCGTACATCTCTTGCTGTTGTCGCTGCTCCAACTGAACTATCAGCTTTTGATGCTGCTGCCTTAATCTGGCAAAATGAAGATAGAAGCATTGTAATAAAATATTACAAAGCATACACGGTCTACACAATTTTCTAGTCAAAAACTAAATGCTGAGTTAAAGCCAATTCTCAGCATCCGAAACAGACCTCTTATATACTTGCAACTGTTCTCTATAGGCATCTGAACCCTGGTGCTCATGAACTTGCCGCTGAACGAATTGAGCTGGGCGAAGAGTGGCAAAACGATCTTCAGCATCGTTATCGATAACCTAAACATAGAAGCTTTTGAGTAGCTACTACAAACTTATATCTCGAAATAGACGCACCAACACTATATTACCAAGACCTTTCAGAGAAATTTTTCGCAGTCTCGGCGATTCTATTGTCATTTTAAGTGCAAATCTATGATCACGCAGTCTCTTAAGCATAGAATGCGAGTAATTGAAAATTAATCCAACGCAGCCACGTCATCAGTAACGCCAAGAAAAAGTCGTTTTCGGAACTTACTACAAAGCATTAGTAAAAAGCAAAAGCATTAGCATAAGTTTTTTAAACTAACGCTACAAAAGAAAAACCTCAAATACTACACTACCATACTAAAACGCTCAAAGATACTTCGTGTTCAGCTACGAGCTGGGAATAAGATGAAAATTTCCAATTACAGTTGCATTTAAAGGAGTAAAAGTGATGAAGTCCACAGGGACTTGAGTAAGTGGCACGCAAATGCTTAATGTCGCAAAAAGGCATGAGCATGGGTGTGCTAGCTCTACTCGATAAGGGGATGTCATCAATTTGTATAAGCACCAACATAAACAGAGTGTGCGCATTAGCGCGGCATCGCCATGATATCTCCTACCACCTTTTAAGCGAACCCCCTGTTGACAGCTGTGCATTATTAAAAGGCTTCTTTAGAGTTGTCGTCGTTCGAAGAATAGGAACGAAAAGGCGTTACCTAATCAGCTACAGCCATAGTTATAATAGAAAGCTAGGACCCACTACCTTTGCTGTGGAAAACGACACAGGAGTTTCGCCATGCTGTGATTGAGAATTGCTTAACTCATCCACTCCTTCAGATGACGAGTCTTCACTGACAGTACTGCTTTGACTGGTCAGACTAAGTTTTTTTGCCTCCTAAATAAGAAAAATTTTAGGAAGACCTATTAATTGTAGCCACGTCAGTAGCAGAAAGTATAGTTTCCAAAGCATCAGTCCTCTGTCAGGCTACGTCGACAAGCTCCTTCGACCACGGTTCCACTCAACCAAAAGACTTTACTTTAATAAAGCATCCAACTCGATATCGGCTGAATTGTTAGAATCAGCCACATTACACGCAAGTTTCTGAAGAACGGCGACCAAAGGGGCTCGCCAATACTCATGCATGTGTTAGAAATGCATCCTGGTCAGGATCAGCGGCTTCAATCAACATACGGTGGGAAAAGATCGCTCCCACTAACTAAGACTATCATTTCATTTTTATAGGAAAAAAAATAAAACGCCTGCACACGTTGTCACAAACAAAAGCTCGAATCATTTAAGCAGCAAGAACAGATTTCTCTTTCTAAACGAGCATAGTCAGATCAGTCATCAGACCCTAAGTTCAGTGTACTTAAATCTTCTACTTCATCTAGCAGGTGCGGTCCACTTAGGCAGTGCTCGTGTTGCGTCGAAAAGAACATAAACACTTGCAATAGCTGAAGAGAATCGTTCAAACTAGTTCCTTAGTGCCACGAATCTTTGCTTGCCTATTGCAATATCTACACAAGATTTTGACCCATCGCCCAAAGAAGCCCTTTTTAGGACAGCTGCTACATAGCGGCGCTTCATTAACAAGGAAACTTCAAGAGCCAAATGGCTGCCGTAGTCAATCTAGCCCTTTGCGGAGCTCTTCAAAGGCACAGTTATGAAAAGTTTTCATGCATACAGTATAAACAACAAACCGTGCAATAGACAAAAAAAGATTAGTTTTTTACTACATCATAATAGCAGACAGAGCCGTAAGACACCAAATTAGCCTAATGGAAGAATGAGTATTTAAAATGAGCTAACCTGTTCAAGGCTTACAGCTATTCCATCGCGCAACTGACCATTTTTTGGAAAGGCCATGCTAAGGTGCTTTACCCTAGGCGAAGACCTAGGACTTCCGTGTAACTCGTTCTCGTCTGGAACAACATCACCGTCACTGCTTGACTCAGCCATAATATATTTTATACGATTGTAGTTCGCCTTATCAAGAGCTCTGACCGCCGTTTTTGTTCTTTCTATCAAGTCCAGTAAAGTGTTTTTGGGTCGCGATCGTACCAAGAAGTCATGCTAAAGCAAAAAAGAAAAAATTCATATATTAACTTCGCAAGTATCGCCACATTAAACAATTGCTGAATAAAATATATTACACAGCCTACAAAATCTACGATTTAGCTACGGTAAAACTTCCCAGGATGTGCGGGGAGACAAAAAACCTTCACAAGTCATTGAAAGAGTAACGAGAAAATTTGCCTAGTCTGCAGTGCACACTTTTAAACTTATCAGCGACACGGCACAAACGACTACCCAGCAAATGCTGACACAGCAAATCTAGAAATTGGCTCACCAAATAAACTACTGATGTATAGCATACTATAAACAAATCAAATTTTGAAAGTTAAAAAAAAATAGAAAAAAACTAAGCAGCACAAATAAAAACTTATGCCATCCCTGCATACCTTCAGTAATGACTCAGCCGATGGCCTATCAGCCGGTAGCTTCTTCAGACATCTATCCACAAACTCCTTGAACTCAAGGGACCTAAATGATATGGTCGATTGCGAGCAGGCAACTCTGTGCTTCTAACATTCAAATAGCACTAATCGCCGTCAGATTGAAACGGGAAATCACGAGCCAAGTAAACGATTTAAATTCTAACTTTTATAACGAACGCAGGACACCAGAAAAGCTCGCTTTATCATTTCAGATGGCAGGCTAGCCATATGCAGCATGAGGCGATGCATCGAACATGATTCTTCACTTAAATTGCTTTTATAGTAAATAGAATATACAGCACCTAAAACATCGCGTATTCAGTTAAATAGAACCTTACATGCGTTACAAACCGGGCTATGATTGCAGGAAAGCTTAGACTTATATTCCAAAGCAGAAACTTTCGGCTTATCACAAAGGATTTATGTTATAATTAAAGAATATATCGCCCGAGTACAAGCCAAGGCTACTTGATAAAAGTCTTTAAAAAAACTTTGCATCTCGCTGATAACGAACAAGCACAGCACAATATTCTATTCATACATTTATTTGCTCTTACAATCCCAACAAGAAGCGTTCTAACGCAAAAGAAGATTCAAAGATTATTGCTTCAATGTACATAGCTTCAATTCTATAGAATTCAGAATTCAATTATACAGAATTCTACATAAACCCCTAGCATGCTTACCGCAACTATCCAAACTCCTAGCATTCTGACTAGAGAGTAACCGCTTAAAATCTTTTTATACTGGCGGCCGTTTCAAAACATTAAGGACGTGTTGTTTTTTTTCTTCAAAAGTCATAGGGTAGCTGTTTTAACATAGCAAGCATTCTACATCTCAACTAGCAGTTGACGTAAATCAGTTGGGAGACACCTAGGCTTGCTAAACCACATATCTACTCAAATACAGCCATTTTCAAAAAGCTTACTGGCAGTATAACTAGAAAAGCCGACAGGAAGAACGATTTAATCAAAACAGAAAACTAACCAAAGGTCTGCAGATAGTCTTGGTGAATCATTCTGAGCAATATGATAGAGGGCACTCATTGCATTCATGTTGAACAAAGGCGGCTTTCTTTCGGCTAAAACATTAGTACTGCTGATACGCAAATACTGAATAACAGAGGATTGCAACACCACAATAGCTCCGAACCATGAAAGAAACACCGCTACGTGAAGAGCATCGCAAATTTCATAGACTCGTAGAAAAGAGATTGCTTTAAATTCTGCGTCAGCATAAAAACAAGAAACGATAGATGTTTAAAACATAATTTACAGCAAATAACAGCGCAATTACCTAACTCAATGCATGTGATGCCAAGTGACCAAATATCAACCTAGAATTGAAAAATGTTTCGCAATAATTCACACTCGTAGCAAATCAACCAGCGAATCACTGTATCGTACAAGCACCTGACTCAGATTGACGTTCTAAATCAAATTACAAATCTTATTCTTACACACATAAAGCCCCGTACCCACGTTCTTCAAGCATTTCTGTTGGCTAACGCGAATTTGATTCTGTCTGTTACACAAAACAGAATTGACTTCCAGATTTAGGTGATCTGTCGAACTAAAATTTCCAGAGAAGACCTTTCTAGCCAGCTCAAGGACCCTTGGATTTGGCTTGCTATGTTAATAGTTGCAAACTAATTGTTTCACTCACATCAGAATCCTTATCAATACAAAATTTTAAATTTGCATATTGAGCACACAACCAGAACCTTGGGACTTTGACCAAACTAAAATCAAAAGTTTACAATTAAACGGCATGAAACGCACGCATGAGATAAGTTTAAGTATAGCCATTAGAATGTAAGTGTAACACTACCCAAAGATAATAGAACTAGAACTGAACAACTCGGAAAACCTACGGAAGTGGATCGATAGTGAAGCGGAGTTCTCGATGGTGGCGGCCGAGAAGATTCGTGGTCTAGGGGCTGGCGATAGAGAGCACCAACAAATAAAGTTTGGGGACGATCAGGCTACCAAGTCCTCGAAGCGCTGTTGCGAACTCTGAGGTCTTGGGCATCCAGTCTGACTATGCTCAAAATTCAAACGGATGGATGTGGCACAACGATGGAAGCTACAAATGCCAGATGATTCGCTAATCATATCAACTCGAGGTAGAAGGCTGCTATGCCTCCAAAGGTCCATGGATGACCCACGAACACTTCCAAATAACTGTTATGATGCTCTAACGCGACTATTGAGCACGGAACAACGTCTACAGATGGATGCTAGCCTTGGGAAATTGTGTTCAGCAATAATCTAAGACTAAGAGAAGGATATATTTCGAAAGTATATGTAACTAAACACGGGAGCATGGCATCTACCACAAGTTGCTGTATCCAAGCCCCAGAAGTAAACAAGAACGACAAAGGTTATCTTTGACGCATCAGCGAAGAAATGGGGTGTCACTTAATGATGTGATTTCATCCAGGTCCTTAGCTCCAGCGCGATCTGGTAATGTCAAACTGCGTTTCCGACGATCCATGCATAGTGAAGATAGCATGGACTCAGCGGTTTACTAAGAGCAGACCATGCATCTGGAATGGATCTAGACGCAGGAAGAGCACCCTCAGCGACGATTCTGGTGATGCATTAGTTAGTCAAAGTCGATGCATTCACATTTAAAAGTCAAGGCCCTGATCAGCAAGCTACAGTTTCGAAACGAAACTTTTTTATTACAATCGTAGCTTTGCTTGATCCATGGGGTTGTTGGCACCTTATCTGGTCTGTGCAAAGATGTTGCCTCAAGATATCAGGCTTACTGGAAGAGACTGAGACAAATAACTGGGAGAAAGTATAAAATACGACCAGTCGTACAAAGAGCTGCCGGAGACGTCCAGAATTAGAGTTCCAAGATGGATCCAGTTCAAGAGCGAAGCATGTTAAGTTAACTGCGAAGGTTCCATATTTCTAATGCAGCTGAGGGAAGAATCGCAAAAGTCGAATCCGCTCAAAGAAAAACAATCATTACGCCAAGATGCTAGAAGGAATGGTGGGAAACCCGAAAATGACTAGGTCAATATTCCGAACGCAGCACTCCCATGCCGAAAGAAATAACTTCATATCGAAGCTTTGGATTATGATCGCGCGGTGTAAAAACTATTGTGTGCGCAATTAGTTGCTTGCCAGGGCAATTAATGATATTGCGGGGGGTGCTTGCCAGCAGAGCAACTTGCTAATTACGCGTTGAAAAATATATAGAAAATACCCCTCTTGTAACTATGAAACCAGCATAAATACAGATTTCTGCGAAAGATTCAGTGAAAGTTCAAGTGAACTAAAGCGCTTACAGCCTTACTTCTCTACTCGCCTCTTGCCTCCCTAAACGCAGCAGACAATTTCGTGAAAAGGTTTCAATTTTCTTCCGTTTCAAAATATTAAGGTAGATACTTTAAAGTATCAAACGCATTAAGATGGATGTCAAAAGATGCGAGCTGGGTTAATAAGAAGCAGATTCAGCGACGTTTTGGATATTGACATGTAAAACAATCATGATTTACGCCAAAATTGGATACGTCATACGACAGATAGAAGGCTCTCGTAATCCACTTCATGATTCAAATACTTACGCATATTTTGCAATGCTAGCTCGTACGCGCTGGTTTCGTTGAAAACTTTGCACAACAATTTTATTTGAAAGTCTGGTCTCTATGATGTGTCGAAGACGAGTAGATAAAAACTGGCAAGCACGTAAAAATTCATGAAATCGAAAGAATAACGCAAGCAAATGTGTGACTTATCACTTAAGCAACACAGACTAATTTAAGATACTAAGCAATGTGATACTGAAATAATCAACCACACCACATAGACTGACCATCTACCGATTGACTGAAAGAATTACTTGTTGATTCAACGTCTAGACAAGCAATGATTCAGTATGCACAGAACAATGTCTTCTTACCACATCGCCTTCACGAACAATAATATAACCAATATATGACATATCACGCTTCATACCTTGCCATCATACTGCCCTTCATCCATTGCAAGAATAACCTCTGGAGACATCCTAGACAACATTCAATACCATTCTAGCATAGCCAAATCATTAAGTTTATTTCAAACGCGCTATACAGAATAGAAATAAATTGAATGCAAAAACAGCAGAGCGCAATGCACTTGAAGAAAAACGCACCCTCTATAATAGACCAACGTAAATGACGCAATGAGAAGCGAATGAACATATATATATATATATATATATA
>QQSS02131630.1:0-16078 GCA_003687565.2 Craspedacusta sowerbii
TGTCTCGAAAGATTGTGATGTGCCATGTGCTGCCGAGAAGCCGGAGCCCTTAGGCCACGACTTTGATGGCAAGTACCGCTTGCAGCTCAATTGTGGCAAGTGTGTGCTGATCATCACCGTTGGGTCCGGGTTGACTCTGTGGAGTAGGCAGGACAGGGCTAATACCGTCTACCTGGTTGTGTTGTGTGGCTGGTGTCAATCGAGCTCAGTTTCGGTGAAGACTGCCAACACTAGGATCATTTTGAATCTCACCAACATCGATGTCGCTAGTGTCAGTGATCGTTCATTCGGTCGTAGACTATGAGACCGCAACTGCGCAGGCAAAATGGGAAGAGTGGGGATTTGGTGCGGTTTTTGATTTCCTTTATGGGATCGGGAAGGCTTTTAGGGGAATTTGGAGCCGGATTACCGTGAGCCCTGTGAAAGTTCTGTTTGCTGGGTTTGTTGTCGTCGTGGGAGCTTACGTCGGGTGGCACGTTGGACTTGTCACTTTCATTCTGGCTTTTCTATGGCTCATCCAACCCATTGTCGCTGATGGACTCGAGGGATCTTCAGCAGTTGTGCCTTCCATAGACCTTTCTTCTTTTGACTTATCTTGTACTCTCGTTTCGTACCTTAGGAAGAAGCGGGTTTTTGCTTTGACTGTCTTAGCCATTCTATCGATGTGCGTCGTGCCTGTCAATGGTATGCCGGAATAGGGTGATGATGTCGTTGCAGATGTGACTGCTGACGATTGGACTGCTGTGTGGTTTGCGTTGAGTGTCTGGTTGGGTGGTTTTAGGACGAGGGTTTCAGTTTTCTGTTTGCTGGCACTTGCCTTTGTGCAAGTATGTTGGTACCCGGTTCAACCTGTGTTGGTTGGTGTTCTCATAGCGGTGTGTGTTGTTGCAGCTGTCTTTAGAGCTCGTTGGACTGCTCACACTGCTTTGAACCTAAACCTCTGGACGTTCGTCAAAATCGTGTCCTGTGTTGCCATCAGCTATTTCACCGGTCGGCAGGAACTGGTCGGTATTGGCCTTGGGGTGCTCGTCATGTTAGAAGATCTTCGGCTTTCGTTTTTGGAGGTCGGGGTTACTATTGCTTTTGGGGACCTGCAAGTCGTTGTGCTAGTGTTGGTCGGTGTTGGCGCTGCCAGTGGTCGTGTGGAGTTTTGCGTGTTGGCTTTCTTGAGCAAGGTTCCGATGGCGGCGAGTGGGATAATATCCCTACCCGTGGTGTCAGTACATTTTGCGATGGTCCATTTCTACCGGGATCATGCTGGGTTGAGAGTGCGATGCAATTTACATTCGTTGGACGTGTCGTGTGTGGAGGACGTTGAGTGTTGGTGATCGGAGTAGCTATTTCGAGTTCTGGAGACCAGGTCAAACTTTCGAACATTTTTCTTTTGGGTCTCAACCGATCATCTTGGTCTCGTGGATCAGTTTTGGATTGTTGTCGAGAGAGATAATAGATGGTAACGATTTTAACATGCTTCTAGACGAATACGCTCATCTTGGCCAGCGGATTATCATATAATCCAAAGTGCTAGTGAAGCCTAACGCATTAACACTAACGTGTTCAATTCGAACAGGACCCGCTATCCTGCCACAATGATAAGTCCAAGAAACGTGCCTGACGCTCTAAGTACTCTGCGCGTCATAACTTTAGGACACGTCGACCAAAACCACTATGTGTCAACCCGCCCTGGTAATCCGCTCCTACTAACAGCCTGGGGTGGGGTAACAGCAGACGTTCACGAGCTGCGCAATTCTTGTCCACTGGATGGACCATTGTCGTTTTTGATGACCTTTCTTAAAAGGCACTCCTTGCTTTGGAATTGGAAGGGGTACATATGGATGGAATTCGAGAAACTCTACAGTTTTTTACTTTAGGAATACCAAGCGACGGGAAATTATTTTGGCATAAGAGCATTTTTCCGGGAAGTCTCGTTTCAGCGTTCTCTCCATACGACATGAATGGCAGTGAGTCGGAGCTGTTTTTCGAGCCTGTGGCACGATCTCCGCTAGGAAAAAATTGACATCAACGTCGAGAATGCATGTGAATCTCCCTCATGTCTGCACAGGGATGTGAGCCGTTTACAATATGTAAGGGTCAGCCAAAGTGGTTCTCGAAAGTTAGATATGATTCGCTAAGTCCGCAGAAAGGATCCTGCAACAAATGTGGTGAGCCAAATAGTCAGTCTGCTCACTTACAAGGACCTAGTCCTCCATTACTGATCATACCTGGAGATGCACTAGACAACAGCATGGACTTTGTAACTGCGTTGCAGATCCCTCAAGGCCTTGCTACGCCGAACTACGCTTTGATGTACGTAGGAATTAAGCTCCATTCTGCAGAGTACTTCGTTGCGCGTTTCGCTGCCGTAACAGCCCTAGGTATATATTTGACGGACTACACCATCCAGTTGTCAGCGCGTATAATCAGCTAAATGCGTCTCGGACTTTGACAAGGTCACCTTTCTTGTATACGTTGCTTTGAAATGCATTGGTGCAATGTTTAAATCGCTCAAAAATGAAGTTCGCCGTTTGACTCGCGATGGTACGCAGGCTGTCACGAATAGAGAAAAACCGAGAGAAACAGAGAATAACGGTTAAGTGATAGTTGACAAAAAACGGCAGTACCTAGATCTTGAATACAACAAAAAAGAATGTCCCGGCCCGGAGGTGGGAATAAAAAACTTGTAGCTGCCAAAGTAAACCCTATCGTTATCTTCTTTAAACATATTGGTCCACCACCGCTCGGTGCGCGCATGCACTGCTACACGTTTGATTGTAGAAACCGCCTCACGATGCATAGAGAACAGGTACGGCTAAAGATCTTCGAGATTGGAGGATGTTCTACGGTCCACAAACAGTAGCTGAGAATGTCTCCCAGAAAGTCATCAACGCTCAACCTAGCGATGAAGGCCGGATTCGTCATGCAAACGCTTTTTATAATAACTGGGGTGACGGTATTCATAGTGCATACGAACTGAGGATATCTAGGATATTTATTCTTATAAGATTGTTTACCATGGCAGACGCGCGGTAAGGACATCCTACGTCGCCGAGTTTGAAAACGTAAAATTTTTGAGTTTAATAGTTAGTAACAACTAACTGAAAAGACACAAAATGGACTATCCATGAAAATGATGGACAAGTTCAACACAACCTTGCTTTAACAAAATATCCTGAGGCCAGCGGAGGGGAACAAGAAGCCAATTGAGGTTAAGAACAGACTAAGAAGATTGAGGTTAAGAATCCGTTGGCAGCTTGTGTACTGCCTTAAAGGAAGAGGTCGTTCGCGTTAAAGGGGAAAATTCTGAACGGAAGGTCATCGAGCTGCTGGATTGCATCGGCAAAAGACGAGCCCAAACGACTACCAAGCAGTCAACCGACTAAAACGGGGCTCATCAACCTTGACATTCTCATTACGAAAACTGGCAACCTTGGCGATGATATCCCAAACGAATCTTAAATAGGCTAACGTATTGGGTTAGGCTGCGCGGACCAATTTTCATCAATGACAGCCCCTGTCCGGAGTTCTAGGCATTCAAGTATGCAACAAAATGGGTCACATGTGCAG
Organism: Craspedacusta sowerbii; assembly: GCA_003687565.2. Classification (NCBI taxonomy): domain Eukaryota; kingdom Metazoa; phylum Cnidaria; class Hydrozoa; order Limnomedusae; family Olindiidae; genus Craspedacusta; species Craspedacusta sowerbii. The sequence goes on from QQSS02131630.1 coordinate 3,565, forward strand.
CCAAAGAAATAATTAAAAATAGGTGATTTGCGGTCGCTTAGACAAAGTAGCAGCGCCGCAAAACGTTCAAATCGCGAGTGACATACTGGTTATTCGGGACAAGATCGTATAAGAGCCAGACACATTGATCACGCGTGATACGATCACCACGCATCTAGATCCAGATCTAGTGAAAGCGTCAAAGGAATTTAAAGCCCTTCTTGCTGAGCCTTCTTGGGTTTCAGCAAAAAATGGTTATACCAGCACGATTGACCACATGATTTTCAGTATGCTAGCTTTGCAAAATTTCCCAAGGTCCCGTGCAGTTGTTAACATGATGATGTCGGACAAATGTCTGGCGAATGGTCTTCAACGCATTTGCGTTTTAAAGCATAAAAACCTAAACCACTACGGCTTATGAATATCTTTCCCCCAACAGAAACCCACACAAAACACGCCTTCGTAGAAGGAAACAACATCACCTTGCGTCGCGAGATGGCTGCGTCGGAGATATTCCAAGAGCGCAAAAAATACCATAAGAGAGGGTCCATGTGCCAATACATTGAAGAAAAATAATACAGTCTTACTTACCGGACTTACTCCAGAAGGGTCGAGCCTGTCGGGACGAGCTCTCGAGAATAAAGAGGGAGCATCTCAAGAGGAAGTTGAACAGCAGTACAAGTAACAGTACTTGACCAACTACTGCAAGAAACTCTTTCTGCTATTTCTACGCCAGAGACGTATAGGGAGAAATCAAACAGCGGGCGATGAAGAAAATAGAACATTCAGCTAGCCCAAACGACCGAGGGAGAACCGACTGAGTTATTTAAAAGGAAAAATGGAGGGAGAATGCGAGATTTGAAATAGCGAGCTATAACTTCGCGAAAGGCAAATCGCTAACGAGCGAAAGTGCCTCGTTGTCCCACAGTCGCCTGAAGTGGGCTTGCAGCTTCTCTAACTAGACGCGACAGTTAAGAATCCGGAGCAACATTTCTGCCAGTTGCCTCTGCAGCGGCCGAGGATAGATGCTGAACCGGGTTATTCGAGTTCTTCAGAGGAGCTGACAGATCCGTATGCGCATTGCCATAATGGAGTCATGTCAGAGAGACAAAAGCCTAAGGATTACCCAAACTATATTTTGCGGTCTTTCGCTAATTTTTAAAAGGTAGGCCGTCACAGCGGTACTATTAAGTTCTGAATCGGCCAAACATCTTGCATTTTCGATATCATTCAGGCTGAATGCATTGTACCTTGCAGTCTATAATTTTCTCGCGTTAGCGGAAAGCGCAAGTAGGACTGCCTGTATTTTATTTAAGTCGCAAAGCATTTCGAGCAACCACTTTTTGTGGACGATGAGAGAAAAACCAAGTCATAGCTCGGGAAGCGACCAGTCCACAATTATCCAGTGCATCTGTATGCAGTTTCGGGACGACAATGCTCCCTTAACTAATCACGTCTTCAGCGCCCACTGAAGCAGATCTGCTACCGTAACTTTACCAATCTTACCAAACCTTCCACTTCAATTACAGATAAAACCGTGGTGGCATTGCCTTACCTCTCCAATGCATGATTGAAGAAAGGTTGGTAGCACGATCTGTCTCGTCGAGGCAAAATTTTAGTGTTTGTGGTGTTGGCGAAAGAGGTATTTATAACTGCTACTCTCGAGGCTTTTAAAAATGGTGTGTTAAATATGCTATTTAATTGGTATTCGCAAGTCTTTTAATCGTTTCTACTTTTTCCCCCCGTGTATTTCTAAGGATATATAGCTGTCCGTATACACGTTCTGTCTTAGCTGTGGTTTCATAACATAACCTTGCCGTTGTTTCTTTTCAGTAAGACTGCTTAGTCCTGTGATAGTGTCACAGTATTGGTTTTCAAACAGTAATTTATCTTCTGTAACGTTTAAAGGTCATATATGCTTCCGATCAAATGGCCTCATTACTCTAGCTTCGCCTACTACATAGCGTGATTACTTGTGGATATCAGTCAACATAAGAAATCGAGCATAAAATATGCACTTAAATACATAGTGAGCAAGCTCTCTTCCATCTGGGTGCAATTTTAAGTTGTTTGTGGATAATTTTTTCTCCTCATTATCTCTTCAGGATGAGCCTCAGAAGAAGCAAATCTGGTTCACTGGTACCATTTGCAGCAACCGCTGAAGTGGTTGTTCTCTAGCAGGCGATAAAGAGTTGTGAAAGAAAGGAAGAAGATCGTACGGTTATCGTGTCGATACCCACTTAAATCGCGTTTTAGTTTGCTGGTATGATAACAGGTCAGTAACTCTGATCGCGTCATTCGCAGGTATCAAACCTGCAGCTGCTGTTAAAAGGTACACCCAAAAGACTTAAGATGATGTCTCGGGCGCACAACCTATCATTCGTGCAGATTTACAATAAGAACATGACGAAATCTTTTAAAAGCCTAGTTTGACATATCGCCTTGGTTTATTTGTTTGGGTCCAAACCTTAATTGTTGTAGTAACAAATACAAGGTTCTTTACAGAAAAGATCTAAATATGTCTACGTAAACAGCACGTCTACAAAAAAGTTCCAGGCGGAAATAGTAGCAGGCGTAATATCCATAGGGAAACGAAAATGCGGTTGGCAGTCAGTGCAAGTGGCTCGCTACAAAGCTGGCTACTGCTTTAGGTGGTCCCTCCCAACCGTGGTGCAGGATCAGATGGGTGTGACCATCTACCAAATTACGCTGTCAAGCGTCAAAGATGCAAACATTGCAAGCCAGCGTTTTCATATGTTAACTTTGAGAAGTAAAAGCTTTAATGGAAGATGTCCTATGGGCACATCTTCGAAGTAGCTCCAGTCATGATACCACGAGCTGAAGAAGAAATTACGTTTCTGAAAAGAAAACTTAGCAGCTGTGTTGCTAAGTTATCGATGATTGGCCTCAATTATATCTTAACTATATCTGAAGTCATGAATACTTGCCACCACGTCTAAACTAATCAACACTTTGGTTAGCCGAAGTTGACAATGCTCGAGACAGTTGGAATTTCTTACCAGTCTTTCTTTTTTCTTTTTAGTTGTTGTGAATCGCATCCGGAGGTTGACTGAAATGATCGAAATGATTTTATACTCATCGCGGTTTGCAAATGCTTAAATTTGCTTGCTGAGAATGCCGCTTTATAGACGGAGAATAAAATGGAATCCGAACTGGAGAAGTTAAGATTTGACTATTCCTCTGCGATGAAAGAGCTGAGAAGATAGACAGGCGCATTGAAGTTCCACACAGATGCCAACAACGAATGCGGAGTAATAGTTGAACAAGTCGATTGCAAGAGGAGATGGATAAATGTCGCCTATTGGAAGAGCAAGTTTTTGGACTAAAAGACATGTTGACCATTTCAAATGAGAGATCTGACTACTCCCAAAGTATGCTTGCACAACTTGTTCATGTGGAGTCGGAGAAATTCTCTATTAAATGAAAACTTACTTTTGTCAGCGCATCAGCTCGAGACTCAATGCTCGATCAAAGAAGGTGCAAAACTTTGGAAAATTTCTCCAGTTCATAGAAGAAAATATGCCAAAGCTACAAAAAGCCATTGAAGACATCGACAAAGCTTTGTTGCGAATAGGTAATTTATTCATTCATACCTATACAAATTCATTTCTGTGGTAAAATGACGTTTGTTCATAGAGTAAGATCAATTAGTTCATTCCATTGAATAACATCTGTTTATAGATACAAGTGAATAATATTCAATGGTTTCTAAAATAGAACAACATCTATTTATACAAACGAATGATATCTGTTCGTTTATGCACAATGCGTACGAGCAGTTTGTTTTATACAAATCAAATACAATCAGCTTGTTTATGCAAGCGAATAAGATCTGTTTGTTTATACAAATGAATGACATCCTTTTTGTTTATATGAACTAGAAATTAAAGTACAACATCAAGAATATATAATCAACTCGTTTTCTTTCCTTGACGGGTGTTCAGTTTGATTGCGTTACCTATAAGTGTCCCTGGTCGCTAAAGGGTTAAGATGACTGTTAACCAAACAACTCTCTATGGAAGCTTAAGGGTCAAGCAAATACATAGACAATAATTCTATCGAGATCAGGATTGCTTGATTTTAAACTAGTCTTGCTCGCCAACCAGAGGCAAGAAAGTAGCTACTGTAAAATGAGCCCATATAGAATTTTACGAAAATCTCCGCATGTATTGAACAACAATGCCAAGCACATTTCACACAAATGCAAACTACAAGCTGTTTAAAGTTCGGCAGCTACTCGAAGCTGTTGCTTTAAGGTTATCTCTGTCGCTGAGTGTCTACTGTGTTTGGGTTTTGTGAGATCGGCTGCTACTTTACGCGTATCGATTGGCTCTTTTCGGGAGTTCTTACGCGAAGGGAGATACTTGCCAAGAGAGTTCTCAGCTGTCACAGTAGCTGAACAGAAGTTTTCTTAAGGAACCAGAATCCAAGGATGCCGGCGAGGAACTACCAAAAGGATCGTTTCCTGGTTGCTCAGGCATTTAGTCATTTGAATTTATTTTACGATTTTGCGATTTAGTGAGTAGGCTTAATGCAGTAATTTGAAACCCACCTAAATTGCAAATGTTCTTTGTTTTTCTTACTGCCGCTTTCGAGACAAGTCCGAAGTTGTTCATTCTATTGATTAGCAAATTATTCCTTCGAGCACATACAGGGGAATCAGTTTATACATCCCTTAAAAGACAAGAAGTGGAGCTTCAAGATGTTTGTAAGTACAGGCCTAAGTGGCTCCATTTACTTATATATACAGGGAAGCGTAGTGCTGGTGTTGAAATATGATCAGCAGAAAAAGCTACCTGGCGTCTAGTTGAAAGATCGCCCACCGAGGTCAACCGCGAAGTGCCTTGATAAATGGTTCTGCACTCCATCGCAGCACGTCATGCCGAAAGACTTGGGCCTCTCGACAACAGCTAATGTTCGGGCAAAGCCTTGCAGAGTGTGCCTTGGAATCTAAGAAAACTCTGAAGATCGTCGTTGAAGACTAGACTAACTCAGGGATAACGGTATTACGCTGGCACGCAAACAAGCGCGTACAGTTGGTATCAACAATCTACCCGTCAGCTTCGTCTAGCACTTTGTTAAGTAAGGACCAACCTAAAGGCATACATAGGTTCTTTGTGCTGATTGCAAAACAAGCATATGTCGTTTGTCCAAACTCTCATGAAGGCTGCATGACAGAGTCAATCAGCAACTGGAAGTGGATGAGGATTATGCGGGAAGGCTTGCGTCAGACTTTGCATTTCTCGTATTGTCAAAAAAGTACACAGAGAAGAGGGATTGGTTTGTGGATGAGGCCTTGGTCCCTCCAGGACAAATCTTGTATCCCTTTATTAGAGACAAGACATGGCCACCTCGGTCTGTTATCAGAGCAATCGGGGATCACTGGCATGAGTTACCTCTGAGAGCCTGCTTCGATATACCGGATATGGTAGACTTAAGTCAGTTGTTTGCTGATAAGAGCCACTCAATTCAAAGGAGGGAGGTTCTTCAACGCATTAAGATGTCACCGAACAGGCCTATACCTTCCAGGAAAGTTATGGTTACTTTGCTCAAAAGCCAGGACATTAACATACCTGCATTCTTACAGAAGATAGAGGTGTCTGGATTGAAGTGGGAAGATCTTGTCATAGGGCTGAAGCCAAAAGAGAGGGCGCTGAAGAGAGAAGGAAGGTTCTTTGCGCTCAGGAGCTGGGAACTGACATTTTGTACCTCCGTTCAAAGGGTTGACGATGGCCAATTCTTGATCTGATTTACACAGGAAGATGTTGTCAGCAACAGAAGGCCAAGGCCTCGACGGCTACTCGGATATTTGATTCGCGTCTTCAATTGACTTTTCGAAGTGGAACAATCGGCAACGAAAGGAACCAAACGGGCCCATCTTTATAGTTATGGGGAAATTCCTAGGCTATCCCCGCCTTCTTGATTATACACACGAGGCATTCCAGAGAAGCTTGATATATTACAACGACAGACCAGACCGAATGTTGGTGGATGGGAAGACGGTAAGGAGTATAGGACAGAAAGTCTGTTGGGAAGGACAAATGGGAGGCTTGGAAGGGTTGAGACAAAAAGGATGGACAATAACAGGTTATCTATTGTTGAGAAGGGAGGCAATGACCAGAAATACCCGAACTGAGTTTCTGGCACAAGGCGACAACCAAGTTACATTCACTCATTATCATATAGAGGACACACAAACGGAAAACGAGTCGAGGGAGTCGGTGAGGAATGTTGTCAGAAACAACAATGAAATCTTGGAGAGAGTGTTCGAGAAATCTGACAGAGTAGGACTGAAGGTGAATAGGGATGAAGTCACAGTCTCGCACGATTTCTTTTTATATGGCAAGAAACCACTCTTTAGAGGCAAAATGATACCTCTTGAGAGTAAAAGGTGGGCAAGAGTTTCTGCAATCAACAATGAGCAAATTCCATCATTCCCCAACATCATTGGCAGCATAAACACCACGGCCCTAACTGTTTGCCAGAAATCTGATAACCCCCAGCGAGCGATGGTCCTCCAAGGCCTGTATGGAGCCGTTCTGTTCACTCTCCTCAGGAAATATAGTGTAATCTTAGGTCCTCCTTCAGGAATCAGATCAGGCTTGAACACACCAGACAGATCAGGCTGATCTGAAGTTACCTGTGGCAATCCAGCATGTAAGTCCTTTTCACACCTTGAAATATTAAAATTAGAAGACGCAATTAACTTCAAGCCTGATCTGATGTTTTCAAGCCTGATCTGACGAGAGCCAATTGCTTTGTCTCGAAATCCGATATTTCGTTGATGCACCTACTATAAAATCCTTACATTATAGCTTGTTTTACTCACGTATGATGACCATTTTACCTGGGGCCTTGTACCAATAATTTATAAGGAGTCTTGAATTTGCAACGACGCGCTATTAAAACAATTACCTGTGGCAATCCAGCATGTAAGTCCTTTTCACACTTTGAAATATTAAAATTAGAAGACGCAATTAACTTCTACACGTGCTTTTTTACGTATGACAGGCAGTAGTTGAAACTGCCGAGGTCGTTTGAAAGGTTTCACATCTGATTCCCTAGCAGTCAAGACGTGTGCGAGCGAGGCCGCTAAATCTAGATACTAATAACATGGACCGATAGTCATACATATACAATATCAAATTTTAAGGCGCAGCACTCCTTAACCAGCTTCGTGACATATAGCTTACTGCATAAATAGCGTAGCCTTTAACTGGGTTTCTGGCTATGTGTCATCTCAGAGTGCTATTTGAAAAGCTCTGTCTCAAGCACGTCGCCTGATCGCAACAAGGATTGGGGACGCTCGGGACCCTACTTGAAGTGTAGATTGGGGCAGCAGATTTTTCAGCTTACCAGGCCATCGAAATTCATAAAGAATTGCTGCAATTAAAAAAAAATGGAACTAGGTAAAGCCAAAAGCAGTAGAGCTTCACCATTCTGTAGCCCATTCCAGGCACTGCGCAGTTGAGACCTCTAATGCTCGTTTGATTTCCAATCAGATCATGCAGAAATAAGTTAAGAATCGCCTGCATCAGAAAGGAGCCTGAGAACCAGAAGAGAAGCCTGGGAGCGAACCGAGCAAAATTGAAAGAATTATTCAAATTGAAGCTTCGGCTAGATGGGATGAAACTTAGATCGAGAGACCGCATCGCGAAGGTTAGCGCGATCGTTCGTATGGGTTCTCCATGGTCATTGCTACCAGTTTCTAAAATGAAGACAAGACTGAAGCGTTGCAAGAAAATCCAAAGAGTTGGGATTAACTTCGGTTATAACTTTGGTGAGGCGCTGCCGAGGCGCACGAGTTTCACTACCTGTGACGAAAATTAGGGAGCAAGGGCATTTTCTCATTCCGAACGTGGACAAACTTATAACGAACGCACAAAATTTATAATCTTACTAATCTAGGTATACCAAAACATACGGACTACGCCGGAATATGGCTCAATATGGCATTTTAAGCAAAATCCCACAATTGCTTAAGTGTAATATACTTAATCAAGAACAAGCGCTAATAGCTAGACGCTGACCTAGCAACTTATCCATTGCAGATATGAAAGATACTCTGATTTATGACTTTACGAATGATAGACCCTATTGGTACATGTTAAATCTGAACAGTCGCAGCCGAACTAAAAACACTGACAAATCGAAGCCCATCCCATACAACACCTATTACTCATTCTACACTATCTGTTTGCAGGAAACAGGGTGCAAGCAAAGCAACGATAATCCTCCACAAGGAAAACTGGAAATTAATTAAATAGAAACGGTAAAAGTCATGGCAGACTAAGAGGTGGCTTAGGAACGCACGTACACAACAAAACAGAGGAAACAGCTGGCTATTACAAAAGGCAAGGAAAACTGGAAATTAATTAAATAGAAACGGTAGAAGTCATGGCAGACTAAGAAAACTGGAAATTAATTAATTAGAAACGGTAGAAGTCATGGTAGACTAAGAGGTGGCTAAGGAACACATACACAACAAACCAAAGGAAACAGCTGCCTATTACAAAACAAAACTTCCTAAGCGTCCAGTTCTGTTGACTTCCCAGTATCAAAGCAGCTGCATTTGCTAGATATTTTGTCTACTAAGCTCATCACAGACATAGGTCAAGTCGCAGTGGCAAATTTGTTTAATTTATTGCTGATTTTAACTTACTTGACTATCACGCTACATATCCTCGGCGAGAATATGTCACTAATACGTCCGAAATCTCCTTCGACCAGCTATCAACACAAAACTAGAAATTAAGAGAGACGCCACATCCAAAGAAAACACCATCTTACCCATAAACCTTCCCAACAAGCACCACCAGTACTTACAGCTATATCACTAATCGATCCCAAACACTGGTTGATAGTTCAAAAGAAAATCATTACATCTGCAAATCTATCCATCATGAAAACCAAACTTAATAACACAACCTGATCAAGCCCACTCTTTATTCATTAAAAAGCTGACAGATCTGTATGACGCCCTTTTCCCTGTCACTTAAGTTTGATGCCTCGCCAAAAATAAAGAAACACAGTTGCATTTGTGCTGCTTATTATGTTATGAATGCTGAACTTCAGCTTGTCGAAGACTGGCTTTGTTCAAAGTTCCGTCAGTTCGAGTCTAAAGAAGCACACATATGAGCTTTGAGGTAGAGAAATAGATACTGATACACTTTGGCGTGGGCATTACCTGGTCTTACTTTGTGCTCAAGCCATATTACATGCACTTCCAGAACTCCATTCCTGGGAGAATACTTGGCATAACCACATAGGCATGGTTGAGTGGAAGATCGCTCAAAATATTGGACCAACAGCTCAAAAGTTGTAGGTCCATATATTGCATACTCTGGGCTACCACATTAAGTAATCTTTCCAGGATAATTACCCTTTAAAAACAAGCTGTACGAATGGTTTCATATGTCAACAAAATTATTTTTTCAATCTCTGCCCCTTGGGAGACAGCAGAAACTGCTAATCGCATGCAAGTTTAAAATACATCGGACATTGACAATTGTCAATAAGCATCAGTATACCATAACTCCAACTGCGTTTACACCATATCTCATGCAAAGTGAGTATGGATACGAAAATTCTACAGTCCAAGTTTGGTAATGTTGAAAGAACACTCATTAAAAATAGTTGATTCAGTCCTTGAAGGAAGTGAGGTTGCTCTTCGCTGTAGATATACTAAAGCAAAAGCCTAACTGCCATTTTGGAATCAAGTGATGTAACATGGGAACATAGCCACCCGAAAATCATGATGGGGAAAGTACTTTTAGAGGACCTCCACAATGCATGAAGCCGAAAATGGTTTGCATTCAACTGAACAAGCCATTAAATGCTTGTCGCCTGATTCGCCGATCGGCTCGGTATAGAATAAGTCTAAGCAAGTAAGGAAACTGGTGGCAAGATGACCTTCCAGCTACAGCAAACCGCAAAAAATACATACATAAAGCCCTACATAGTAAACTAAAGGAAGGTATGCAATCACTCGGAATTGTGCTTAAAAGTTCTACTCAAAGAAATAAATTCTAAACAAAAATGGTATATGAAGCAGCTCATGAATTGACTATTCCAAACATATGTGCAGAAATACTTCATGCCATCTTAACTGTTGGTCAACTTCAACACATGCTACTCTTTCCACGTCTATCAATGCAAATGCCAACTGCAGCTTCACCACAAAATTCCACATTGATTTATTTCCAATTCTAAGGTGAAATAAGGCATGCAAGAAGAAAAGTAGCATGAATCCAAAAACAAAATTAATTCATGGGCCTCCAAATTCTAGAATCAAAACTATCAAACAGTTCAGAATATTTAAAAATTATAAGCTGCTAATTAATTCTTCAAGAATGCTGTCCAAAGAGCAAAAACAGAGGCATATGCACCACCCACTTCGCTTGATCTTTAGATGCTATTAAATGTTAATACCCTCCAAATCCACCATAACCAAGCTATGACATCAATCTTAGGGACATTTGAGAAAGCATTAAAAAATAAAACATTCAAACAATAGGGCCATCATTTTTTTTTTTAGATTGAGTTTAAGTATCTATCCTTATTAAAAATTGAACAGCTATAGTGAGTGTATCCAGGTTAACAAGGCACAACATTTACTACCTTTCTTCTAATCAGTGCGCAAGAGACTATTCGATTACAAGAGTTTGCAAAACCTTTGTTTGAGACTCACTGCACCATACATGAAACCATGAAACTACTTACTTGAGGCTTCCAATATGTTTTAATCTGCAATTTCATTGTGATCCGTACAGTTCATACTCTTTTGAAGGCTAAATAATTATCGGAAGGATGCGCCTACTCAGATCCATGTTTTAACCAGTAAGGTTGAATCAAAGTACTCAACGGCTAAAGACAAGCCTTTCCCTTTGCTAATATAGATCCGCCCACAAACATTTCATATCCAAAATCCGTTGACCCAGCAGTCACAACAGCACATGCTATCCAAATCAGGTCGCCATCTATTCTTTATCACAATTTACTACACATGCTATGTATGTTGGCAGAGTACAATGCCTCCTTTGACATTTCCAATTTGCCAGAAGCAGAATTTTCTGAAGAAAACATAGTGCTAACTACATAATCAAGAGCTGTGAACCGATGCTCGGCTTACAACTTAAATTAGAGGTAAGCCATCACCTACAAACAATTAAAATTAAACAGAGATTAGGTCAACACTACCAAGCTACGAACTCATAAAACTGACCACCTGCCCTAAGTCAGTCATCAGGGGTGTAACCTAGATTATCCAACTGTGAAAACAGATAGCTAGTTCCAGGCTCACTGAAAGATACAATTGAGTTCTGTACCTACCTATTTGGAGATTCCATTCCCTGACTCAATTAAACCTGCAACTCCATTGTGCTCCATACCTTTTAGTAGATCAGAAGACCACATCATTTGTAGGATATAACTACTCAGATTCATAATTTAACCATGAAGCATGAATCAAAGTACATGACAGGTAAGGCACTGCCTATTTCTGTGCTAAAACGAATCCTTCCACAGAAATTGCACATCCACAATCAAGCGACTTTTATCATGCTAGCCAGCAGCACAGCACACAATACAGACGACGTCGTAGGAGTTGCAGTAGACGTCGTAGGAGGGACACCACTCAAAACACGCAACATTCATCTGCATACAAATGGTCTGAACACCCTCCTTCCGAAAGAAATTTCCTTGATATTGTGACTTCCACTGAAGTACAAACGTCTTGCTACAAGAATAGCTTACAAGTGTTGTGATGTTCTTTGCGACCAGGCATGACCTGCATCATCATGGCATAGATGGCCACATGATTCCAAGATCCTGCAGGAACATTTCCTAGCCATGCAGCTTGATACAAAAACTTGCGCGTAACATAACTGCTTAATCAAATTATCTGCATCTATTCACTAGCGCATTTTTTTTACGGTTTCAAACTATCTGGAAAAATATGCAGCACCTAAAAAAAAAAAATTTTGAAATTCTTGAAAAAGTCGAAAATATTTTTGGACTTAAGTGCCAGAACCAAAACATTTTCGGATTTTGATAAATACCAGATACATAACCAATAAATGAATATTGAACATATTAAATAAATAGTACAGCTTTTACTTAGTAACAAATAAAGCATATTTACCCTCAGCACCACTCACGCGACAACGGTAGAAGAAGGACAACATGCTGAGCAGCCCTTAAACCATGGTCTTCGTTTTTGAGGCGTCAAGGCCATGCTGGAATGACGATGTCGCTAGTTCCTAGTCCTCTCATCAGTGGCTGCGGTCCCGATAGTCCCAATTACCCCAGCGGCAATGATCTATATCAGGGGTCTCCAAACTACGGCCCGCGGGCCAGATCCGGCCCGCGGAGCCTTTTATTCCGGCCCGCGGACACATTTTATCAACAAAAAGAATAATACGAAAATTACGATTACAACGCGCTTCTCACTCGCGAATTAATATATTAATAATACTTTGTTTGAAATTCCCCGTGTGGTTTTAGTGATCGGTCT